>VZTL01064775.1:32500-52560 GCA_013400535.1 Scopus umbretta
CACCTCCGGGGAGCCCGAGAAAGCCTCTGCTGGGCTCTGGCACTGCTTAGCTGGGAACTTGCCTGGGCAAGCTCATCCCTCCAGACCGGGGACTTTTTCCTCGGAACCAGTGTCCCAGCATCCTGGCAGGGAACACTGTGTATTTGGAGTTCGGAGGCCGGCTTTTGAGGAGCCCCTCAAAATGAGACATCAACAAAATTTCTTCCTAACTGTTGTTGTCGTATGCAGTGACCCAACACTGAGCAAAATGAGTCCTGCAGTCAGTCTTCTCCGTGCAACTGTGTGCACCAAGCAAGCAGAAAGAGTTACCTACCTCTTTCGGACACGCAGTCAGCTACTGTTTTATCTGCAAAGCGATACATCAACATATACTAATTGGTCTGTGCTGTTGCACTAACTATGGTTTTAATTGCAGAGACTGAAATGTCAGCATATAGTCCGTCCCCTCCCTTTTTTTCACCTCAGCTTCTAGTTTGGGTTTACGCTACGCTTTGAAAGATTTCCTTGGCTATTCTTCAACTTTTCTTTGTCTGTGTGTGCTCCCCCCGGTAGCAAAAATACTTCTGAATAGGTGAGTATTTCAGTGACGGAATAGATACGATTTTGTATAGGACATGTCTGTCTGTGTGCATATACAGAAATTCGGTAATACAGAGAAAAAAATCTGTCCCCATCTGCAGATGGTTGTATTACGGGAAGCTTGTAAGGAGTACAGGCAGCATGTCGAGTCAGCAGAACGAGCAGAGGGGGCAAAGAGCTGGCACTGCAATGTACTGAGAGAGTATGGAAGAATATATGGACATGCAGCTAACACGAAGGGAAGGGAAGTGGCTGGAGGGTAAAGAGATATAATGGGTCCCAAATGTGGCAAGCACATATGCTGCCATACAGCAAATGCAGAGTGCCACCACTAGTGACAAGTGTATTGCACCTAAGGAAAACAGCTGTGCCAAGTGCCCAAATCCACGTTCAGCCTCCTGACCCCGTGTCTCCCTGGTCTGATGTGGATTAAACTGGTCAGGTCTGAGAGCTGCCCCGAGTACACATTCCACAGAAATAATGGCTCCGTAAATCTCTGAAATACTTCTTGCACAGCTACCTGTTTTGCATTTGCAATCTTGCATTTGTGAGATTATTTTATTTTATCTTATTTTATTTATTCGGCTGTGCTCGGTATCGCACGAATGCTTTGATTATCTGTGTAGATCATCGCGTGGTTTAGTGCAGTTCTGTGTTACAAACCCTCCCACATCACCCTATTATTTGTTGATAATTTTTCTGTTTTGAAGCAACACCCTTTGACCTGGATCTCTTGTTCTTAGGCGTAAGTATAATAAAGTCCCCTGCGAAGAGCATCCCTCTAACTGGTCCCATCTGCTCTGTATACCTTTGAATAGATAAAATATTAATAAATTATCCCAAATGTTTAATCATATCCATTTGACTCTATGCGACTCGGTGTCTGTAGGCTTTCCGTGTTAACTGCCTCTGTCATAGCTACATACTGCTGATTTGTTGTTGATCTTGAGTTTTTAAAGCAAAGTAAAACTGAGGTTTGCAGTTGGATTTGGATTAATCAGGCCTGATTAGACAGGAGCAGATCAGGCTGCTCTGGAAAGCCTGGGGTCTCTCTAATACAATTTCATGTGCTGTTCAAAAAGAAATAGTTCGGATCTTAAGTAAGAGTGCTAATTTATTGAAGACTTTTTTTTTTTGGAGTTCTAAGTCTTATGGAGGGGGGCGTTATGATGGTGTTCAGGGTGTAGGAAAGAAAGTGTTTTGTTTTATGAAAATACAGATATTTTAGAATGGAGTCACCTGGTGGTAGATCTCATAAATGTACATAAAGAGATGCTTCCTAATATTATTAGTTTGGGTTTTTCCTTCACATCGCACTGACTGTCCCTCTGGAAGCTTTGATAGACGGAGTCACAAAACCAAAAGACAATTTAAGGCAAAAGGTTGGACTTACGTACGGCAGAGGACAGTTACGCAAACTAAAGGATTCTTCGGTTAATAATGAGATCCATGAAGGGCAAAGGAGAAAGGCTCCTCCTCTCGGAAGGAGAAAGCTCGCGGTTCCCCGTGCATCCTCATCCTGGCGCCCGCACCAGGGTGCGGGAGGGATGCAGCGGTGAAGGAGGGCCCGGGGCAGAGGGCAGCGCTGGAGGTGGCGTTCAGCCAAAGCCCTTTAGGGGCTCTGCTGGCGGCACCTTTTCGGGGGCAGGTCTCCAAGGGAAGTTTTACGTTCCTAAACCGGTTCAGCTCGGACGGCCTCCACCTCGCAGGGCTCTGTTAGAAAGCGGCACGCAGCAAGTGGCTGCACAAGCACCTGCCAGGCCCTAAACTGCCAGTGCGGTGCCGGGGGGGATTTTAAGCACAGCCCGCTCTCCCTGGCGCTTCCTTTCCCCACTCGCCGGTTTGCAGCCTGGAAAATAGGCCACGGAGAGATACAAGCCTACCTGTGGAGCCGTCGGTTTGGCCTTTTTCATGCAGCTTTTATCCTTCTTTTAAATCCCTGACTGTTGAGTGCCAGAGCAACGAGCCATATGTTAAAGATGTTAAAGAGCAAATACGTCGCAGACTGTTCCAGCACGCAGAGTCAGAGGGGAAGCGAGCAATAATGTTGGGAGAAGGGGGAAGAAGTGATTATCTGGTAGTGATTATTCGGGAGGGCAATAGTGGGAGGTGCTGTAAGTGACAGGGATTCACTATGGGACGCAAATCACTTAAGGCAAAGCCATTAGGATCAATTTAAAATAGCAAAGAGGGAGGCTAAAGTGACAATAGCGTATTTTAATTGAAATCACAAATATCGGTCTGCAAGATACGGTTTAAAAGACCAGGCAGAGTTACTGTATCTGAACAGAGGAAAAAGTTTTCCTTTTTTTATTTTAAAAAATGCCCTTTTTGGCAAAGACCAAAATGGAGCAGAATGGTTTTTTTAAAAAATTCCTCAATCCCGTTTATATACATTTTTCTATTTTAATGTTCTCTCTTCTCTTGATGGGCATCTTATAAATGGAATTAACTACATTACTAACGCTTTTAATCTGATTTTAATAGAGCCTAGGGCTGAAGCATGGAATCAGCATGTGTCCCATTAAAAGAAAAATACAGTTTTAGAGACAATAAGTAGCATGTCCAGATAAACACATTTATCTATGTGTTCGTTTTCTTTATTGAGCTAAGCAGCCGATGTACAGACACCGGGGGTTTTGTAGACACTTTTCCAAAGCTGAAGTCTTATACGATGGGATCGTTACTGGTTTTGGCAGCAGAAATGTGAACTTGGTAAAAGAGCCTGGCATGGAAAATCACTGGGTTCTGACATATTCCATTTGCTCCAAACTCTTTGATTTCTACTCACGGAATCTGACATACGTTGGGCGTTGACCTTGCTCTTTTAAATAAGCTTATTTTAGAAGACCTTTGCAGAATGCTGTCTGTTTGGCCTCGATGTAAGCTGTTGGGGAAATGTAGTACAAACACAGAAGCTGTATGTTTTGAATGCCAGAGATGTTAAGCTGAAGAGCAGTTGGTAAGATCTATACTTCTGACTGCTTGCTGTGCTCTTAGCGAGGAAGCGGCCTTAAAGAAAGGAAAATGACGTATCCTGCATTTGTATCGGGATTTTTATTCGTGTGGTTTTAGCAGGAAGTTCAGGACCAGGCTTCTTTCTCAGCCTGGAAGATTCTGACTGGGCTCTCAAGACGCCCAGGGGGGTGAAAGCAAACACTTTGAAAAGGAGGTGATTGTTTGGCATGTCCCAGGTCAGAAACCTCCGAGAGAGTCAGTGTCTTGGTATACTGTAGAATCAGCCCCCCGTAAGTGTCTCTGAGCACAGGTACTCAAGTATGGGAGTAACTTCTCCAAAGCTTGGCCTCTTCCTTATGGAACAGCACACGTATTTCGAGAAGAGCCGTAACCTTCAGTGTGGAGATTTGCTTTCCGTTTGTCATAGGGGAGCAGCTTGCATGAAAGTTCACAGTGAAAGTGTTGCAATCTTGCAAATGCCAGCATGTATCGCTGTGCCATAAAACAAATCGCTGGGTCTCAACGTGGCAAATTAGAGTGAGGGAATGAAAGTGCCTTTATGAGATGGGTAGAAAAAAAAATGTCCTTCATTAAGCCTGTGTCTTCTGAAGTCAAGAGAAAGCTCCTGTCGGCTCCAGTAACAGCAGAAGCAGAAAGAAAGAAATGTGGAAGCACATTTGGGGTATGTTTGATGTTCTTCCTATTGCTGGTAGGCAAACTCCTGCACCCTTTACTTGGGCTTTGAGGTTTGGAACCTGGAAATTCAATCAGCTGGAGAACGTGTCCCTGGAAAGGGTTGCTGAGTTTAGCCATATCTGAGTAAGTGGCAATAAAATTCTACACATAGGAAAACACGTATCGAATTGCCAAAATAAATGTAAATTTGAATTCGTAGTCGTATGAAGCTCTTCAGGACAAACCCTGGCTCCATATGCAGCAAGGAGATGCATCTGAGCTCTGCCAGAACGTTAATAATCATCTTCTAGGGCCTGCGGACGGCTCTGCGCACTGGCTTCCTCTCAAAGAGTTTGGCTCGGTTGGCTTCGCAAACACACGGGAAGGGCACGAAGACCTGTCTTTGTTGACGCTGGGTTAAGAGGCTGTGAGCGTTTGATGTGGAACGTTTCCTTGGCGAAAGGAGTTAGGAGCAGATTTTTTTTTCCCCTCTCTCGGCAAACTTGTCTCCCTGATTCAGTGGCGGCACTGGGAAGCCCTCCCGTTACTATGAATAACTCATCTCCAGCATGAATACAGGGTTCGCCGTCTGACCCATCGAGTTTTTGGGGGGAGATATGTGAGAGTCATGCTGTCGTTGCCAGTGCTGGTGGCTGCTCTGCGTAGGATCAGCTGGACCTCTGCCATCCGTCAGCAGGAAGGACGGCAGAGCCGCTGCCATCTCCTGCAAAGGGGGCCTGCCCGAAATTCCCTTAACCGTCACTCACAGCTCGTTTTTTCAGGGAAATGGCTTTTATTTGTTGTGAATTCTTCGTACAGAAAAGCTTCTTATAAGAACAAAATAATGCAACGTATTCTGGGTTCTGGGCAGATAAAAATTGAAAGGGCTGTGGTGTCTGTGGAAGTGCAATGATAGTGACATGCACCACATGAAGTCCCCGAGGATGGTGTCAGGGGACTCGATCCCCCATAAAATGGTGAAAGACTCCAATGTAATGGTGTTTTGTGAAACAATTTGAGCATAAATGCCACATTCTTTCCCATTAACAACTGACTTCCATTGTACCAGGATTTTTTATTTCTTAATATGTATTTTGAGCACACTGAGAACAAAAATTTCCATTGTGATAGTGCTGCGGGAAGATTCAAAGGTTGCGGTGGACTAAGAATTGAAATGCAAATCACACTTGCACGCAACCTCCTGCTGAGGCCCAAATTTTTATAGATCAGGTTCTGCAGCCCTGATGAAGAATCGGTGATCTGCCTTTCCTGGGATTCGCAAATTAGTTGCAGTCTAAGGTATCATTTCCTACGATATAATTGTAACTTACCAGATGAAAGTTTGTCACTGAAGACAGTCCCCTGATCGTCCATTATTTTTCCAGCTGCAGTGCCACTAAGGATCCTTTCACAGACAATGCAAACACACACATCACAGCTCCCCACTCTGCAATGTGCTCTTGCTGAATATAAACACACTGTACATATTGATCCTCTCCCCCTTGCTTTTTTTCTCCCCCAGTGTGCAGGTGGTAAAACACTGGCTGCCATGAACTTCACGGTAAAAGAAAGAAAGAAGAAAAAGCTGTGGTTTGGAGGCTGCCAGAGCGGCTAGAGAGCAAACGGCAAGCTTGTAACGTTCTGGCTGCTGCTATCGCTACAAGGATAATAGGGCGCACATGCATTTGTGGATAATTCTGCTTGCTAATTGCTCATGAAATTTCAGGTAAGGAACATCCAATTCAATTTGTTATAATAGGTAATGGCCTGGGTTTTGCTTTTCAGGGTGGGCTTTTCTATTAGTATTTTTATTGCTGTCATTACAAATACACGGCTCTTCGTGTTTGGAAGAACACTTCACAGAAAGGCCGGGGCGGTGCTACGCGGCAGCAGGGGAGGTTGTCAGCCACGTAGGTGGCGGGCGGTAGCAGTACCTGTCTCCCTGCCGCGCTGTACCCCGGGGCGGGAGCTGCTCCCGACTGTGAGAGGACAGGTCCCTCTGAGCGCTTCTCGATGCCTTCGCCTCCCTGAAACACGGCGTGCCAGCGGGAAGGGCCGTGCTGAGGCAGGCGCTGTGGGTTCCCAAGTCCTGCTTGTTGGGGCTGGGCTTTCTCTGTCTTGGCGGAGACGCTTCCCCTCCCGAGGTGCCGTGCCTGCTCTCGCCATCCCCGAAGCACCAGAGCGGGTACCCGACTGCCGGACCTAGGAAAGCTAGAGGGATCCTGCCCTCTCCTTCTAGAAATGGAGTGCAAGCCCATTGTTACAGGGCACTGAATCTGTCTGAATGACGGCAGCGCTCAGTCCTGGCCGGTTTTGAGGTAGTATCTTAAACACAGAGAGATAGCTTTGCTTCTCAGTGCCCTGACCCCCTGAAGCCTCCCAGGAACCATTCCGGTAACCCCTTTCCCTTCCAGCTTTTTAGAGATTCTTGACTATGCAAAAATACGCTGAAAATTATCAGCAGCCGTGATCATAAGCTCAGAGCCGAGTCCTCCGATCTGCATCTGCTTGCCATCCTGCAACTTTAACTAGTTCCTACTACTTATTACTAATTAGCTACCAGCTAATACTAATAGCTACCACTGTTGCAGCATTTAAGAGTTACATATACATTAATGAGAATTAGCATTTGTTGACAGCCATGGTGGGAGTTGCCTGTCTGCAGCACTTCAAGGGTCCCCGTTGCTGTAATGTTTGATTGCCTCCGTCGGTAATTATAATTGACACTGAGCAAGTTTTTCATAGGTCTCCTTTGGCTGTGCGGAGCCGAAAGACACATTGAGCTGTGAGAGAGGAGGCCGGGAATCACATACTGCCCAAGAGCAGTCCCTTCTTCTCCCCGCGCCCCCTCAGACGGGACTCGCACAGCGCAAAGGGACGGCGGCGGGGGGCTCTGCTGCCACACGGGAAGGTGGCCGCGGGCTTTCGCCGGGACGGTGCCTGAAGGCTGCCCTTGCTCAGGACAGGCTCTCGACTCACCCTCCCAGCAGAGCACCGGCCAGGCTGCTCAAAACGTCACTTTTCCATGCTTCGTTGTCCTACATGGAACGCTCTTTCGCTGCTTTTTTCGTATGTGGAGAACAATTTAGTCATTTTAACTTAAAGTCAATTGCCGCCTTCGTTTGGGAATATGAAAGTAGTTAAAATGCTACAGAAATTCAGCACACCAGCAGTAAATAACTCTAGTGGGCCTTTCAGTGCCTATTTAAAAAAGGGTGCATAATCAGAATTAAAGCCGTGGGTTTAAAAAGCGGGGAGAAATATAGGCCCCTTGTAACTCTTGAAGGGAATACGAGTACATGGCTGGTGCTGCTTTAGGAATAGCAATTGCCTGTTTGGAAAAAGAGGTACTGGGGAATGCCCCGGCCTCCCTGGTCAGCTTCCCGAATCCGCTCTGCAGAGAGAGGCACGTGTTATACCTCCAGCCTGCAGGCTCTGGCTCAGCTTTGCACCGAAAAGCGAGCTTTTTTCCATTTGCTACCGTGGAAAGGAAGCTGCTTTCGCCCTTGCCCTGAAGAAGATGAGCTATAGGAATATACAAGGGGCTTTTTTTTATAGTTAGGGGGCCAGAAGGGGAAGCGGTGGTCATAAGCAGAGATTGGAAGTTGGCTTGTTAAGTAAATCTCAGGCTGTAGCTGGTTTTAATTTATTTTTTGTTTTATGTGCAGGGGACTAGGCCTTGCAGGCCTGGCTAATATCAAAGCCTGGGGTTTTGTAGATTTTTAATCAAGGTCCACTTCGGGGGGTTCTGCTTTTGGTGGTTGTGGATGTGTAGGGGTTTTTTTTTGTTGTTGTTGTTGTGTTTTTTCTTCTTGCTGCAGTGTCTGGATTTCTTTAGTTAAACTTTTCCATTCCAGACTTGAGCCAAGTGAGTGATTTCAAGTTACCCAGCACTTTCCAGAGAGGGTTTTTTTGTTGTTTGTTTTTTTGGGTTGGGATTTTTTTTTTTTTTCATTTGAAGCAAACTTGCAGTCCAGTTTCTCTGAAAATCACAGATGGCATCTGCAATCCTACCCCATTGCCTCTCACTAATTTGGCATTCTTAGCACTCTCTAACTAGTTTATTGTTCGTCAAATCTGTATGAAAGGCATTTTATATAATTTTTTGTTTGTTTGTTTTGTCCCTCTGCTGGCAGGAAAAGTAAATCCCAAAGTATTTCAGCAGGTGCTATTAATATGCAAATAATGGAGAGTACACTAGATCTAATAGGCCTCCCAACTACATGGGAGGTGTCGCTGTTGGAGCAAATTAGCTTTCCGTAATTTGCATGCTTTTCACAGCCTCCTGGGATTATATTTTAGATCAGAGACAATAAAAGCATATGCTGTTAGTTTAAAATGTAACTAATTTTAGACTTTGAAACCATTTTAACCTAACTTCTTAGTGGTGTTAAGCTGTTATTTGCAAAGAAACTTTTTACACAGCTTGTAATTTTCATGGCCTTTCTCTTCCCCTAGCTCTCTTTCCAGGATGAAAGTGAAGGGGAGAATCTTCCAGGTGGCTGCATCTTGAAAAACAGGTATTTCTCACAAAAACAAATCCAGGTTGGCCTAGCTTGGTTCTGAATCTGCGTTCAGGTCCTGATGGCCTCTAGATTGAGCTTTTTTTTTACGTCAAGCTTCTTCCCTCCCCTTTGGCACCTCCATGAGAGGTAAATCCATCCCAAAAGAATGCTGTGGCCCCTGCTGACCGCTCACACGGGGAGGAAGCTGCTCGTAGCATCACAAAATCTTCTTTGCCGACCCACCAAAGCAAAGAGATGCTGAGCTGAGGCGGCACAGGTGCCCAGTGTGCTTGCCTAGCCCCCTCTTAGAGTCTATTGGCAAAGTCTTTAAAACAAATGGAGAAAAAAGCGAGGATTTCAGTGCAGTTTCAGGCTGTAGAGTCAAACGTTATTGAACTCTACTGGCACATTATCAATGGCACTTTCCAAATTGATATTGACGGCAAAAATCATACTGTTGACGCCCGTGGTTTGTGACAACTTGAATGATGGGGCATCAGCTGTTGTGCCTGAGAATTTGTGTCTTTATTTCAGGTGCCGCAGCGACTGCTTCCTCGCCGAACACGCCGAAGGGTGCATACACCAGGTAGGGTGCATACAGGGCAGCCACTTGAAATCTGTCCCTTATCGCCCGTGCCTGCCTCGGCCCCTCTGTCCTTGGGTATTCGTTGAGGTGGCAAGAAATGGTTCTCCTGGCTCGCAGCACCATCCCGACCATGGCTGCCCCAGTTCCTCCTGCTCTGAAGGACTGCAGCAAGAGAAACAGCAGGTTTAGCTGCTGCAGCTATGCTTCGGCAGCAGACTCTAGCGGTGTCGGCTGAGGGAGTCTGTGAAAGGTAGAGAGGCAGTCATTTTATTTTGTCTCTCTGCCAGTTGTCCCATTGCCCGGAGTATGTGATTTGTGAGTTTCCTTTGGCACAGTTGCTCCATTGCTCATATATCTCCGTGCAGCGTTTCCAGGTCACTTGGTCCGTGGGGTGGTGGCCATCTTTTATTTCAAGCGGGATAGAGTTCAGGGGTAGGATCAGATGTGTGGAGGAGATGGCAGCCAGGTGGAGATCAAGTTAGTGTTGTCAAATTTAGTTCTAGCCTGGGAACGGTGAGTGTTAGCAAGAGAGAGTAAGGCTGAAAGATGTCCTTTGAGACAGGGCCAGGAAAAAAAACTCTTGGGATGCAACTTTGGCCATACAGCAATGTGTGGTAAGACGCTCCTGAATTTTTGGGGCCACAACTTTGCCAGCAATGTTTTTTATATTTCATATATGGAAATACCTCATTTCCCAATTGGAAGGGGGAAAAAAAAAAAAAAAGGCAAAAAAAAAAAAGGCAGGACTTGATTGATGCTTGACTTAATAGTATCATGAGTTGTGATCTTAAAGAACTGCGTTCAGATGTGACCAATGCACTGAACCCTGTGAAAGGGAAATCCCTGCCCAGCGTGAACCCGCTGGAGTTAGTGGAAATGCAGCCGATTGTCGTAAAGACAGGGAATTCAACTAGCGAGTTCATTCCCACTCCCAGAGGCGGCCGCACCACTAAACTGTCCGTGACGCAAATTATTTTCATTGTCAACAGTAGGATCCAGAGACGAAAGGAGTGCTCTTTACACGCCCCTCCTACCACACCAAGCTGCATTTGCGCTGGCGTGTGATGCTGCTACGTCCCGCATGCTGCCCCTGCTGCCCCACAGCTCCCTCTGCCAGGGCGATGGAGCCTAGCGGCTTCGCTGCGCCAACCTGAGGAAGGCTAAGTTTTAAAATAACCAGTCCTGAGGCTGTTAGTAAACCAATGTGAAGGAAAAGAAGTGCTGGGAATGACTTGTGATAATCTCACTGAAAATACTGGATTCTTTTTTTTTTTTTTTTTTCTTCTCTCTCTCATTTCACCCTATATGTTTTCTAACGGTAATACCAGTGACCTCTCACTTGTGCTGCTTTTCCTTAATGGGATGTGGCTTGCCTATTATAAGCCTATGCATTGGAGCTGGGAGAAAAAAAGAGAAAAAAAAAAGGGCTCTGATTACTCAGGTGTCGATACGAAAAAAATGAGATGTTGTGCCAGATGGCTGCATTTGTGAAGCAGAGTGTAGTCAGAAGGAAAGTGGAAGGAGACAAGGCAACTGTACATCAGAAGTGTGAAAACATGATCAAAATACCTTCAGCCTTGTTTCACCAACACTGGATTAGGAGGCAACTGTGGTGAGATGCAAGCAAAGAAAAGCACGAGGGGACACTGTTTGGAAAACAAAAATGCCTTTCAGTAATGAACTGCTTGACTTCCCCCAGTAAAAGCTTGGACGTTTACAAAAAATCAAGAGACTATGTTATTAAATGGAAGGACTCTGAACCAGTAAGCCTCAGAGCACTGTATCTAGCGTCACTGCAAAACGCGACGTGCGGTAGAGTAAAATATTGATAGCAGGCTGTGTCATAGGCTTAGTTAGCATTATAGCAGGATATGCTGCTGCCAATCATCTGTAAGTAACCGCTCGCTCCAGTGACACAGGCAGTCAACAGCTCCGTGCCATGGCTGCAGATGCCCAGGAAGAGGTTTCTAGTAACGTGCGGGAGAGGCGTTGCGTCTTACGTCAGGCATGTTCACGTAGTTTGCTCATCGCTTTGCCCACGCCCCCGCGAGCGATATCCGGGAGCCCCTGCATCGGTGGTCGGGATTAGTGTCTGCTCTAAAAAGGTAAAAGCGTTGGACTTGTAATAACACCACTGGCTATTTTGTACCTCAAGCTGTTCGGACCCGTTGCTCGTCCCGTTGGGAAGCGTCAGTCAACTTTCGATGCCAGGGCAAAGTACTGGCTGCGCTCGTAGAAGCTGAGGACTTGGCCGGCCCGCGAGCGGGTGCTGCTTTACCCTTTTATATACTGAAACGGATCCTGGGTACTTTCAGCTTTGCTTCCGTGCCGCAGCTTTTGGCTGTCACATGGGCAACAGTTCTGAATAATTTGTTTGATCTGAGATCAGAAATCCAAATTTTATTTTTTTTCCCATGCTTAAGCTGGCTCTGCTCAAACTGCTTCATAGTTCCAGACTCGCTCCTCCTCTGCGGTCTCTCGGGAGAAAAGGAGAACACTGACACGGGCACGGAGGAGGTCGATCTGAAAGCTTGGCCGCTGGTTCCCTCGGTTCTGTCTTGGTTTACGGACTTTGTGGGGCTTGGGTTTCAGCACAAGAATCCAAAGTCTTAGTTTTCTTAGATTGCAGTTTGATTAGAACGTCGCAAGGAAAATCTGTGTTAATTTTCACCAAAACCATTCCCAGACAAGCAGCTTTCTCACCCCCAGCCCCCAAAATGACTGCAACTTTTTGCAGGTACTTTCTAGCAATGAACTTCATCCACGTATATTGAAGGTAGGTTACATGAATAACAATAGGTATAGAGAATGCGGCAGGAACGTGTATCTTCCTCTGATTCTTGTCCTGTTACTACTAAAGCTTGAATGTGAAAGTTTCATTCTTTTATTTTCATAAAATCTGAATTTCTTTAATAACTTTAGATCAAAAGTTTATTCTCCACACCAGGAAGGTTGGTTTTTTTGGTTTGTAGTGTTGGGGGTTTTTTTGTTTTGGTTACAAACTGCATTGTCTTATTTGAGGAATATGTTCACAATTGAGAGAGAGTTGCCTTTATTAACAAATCAAAAGCTTATGCTGTCAAAACTGAAATCGTTCTACCTTTTTATGTGCAAATTAAAGCTTCTGTCAAACCTTCAGCCATGGTACATTTAATTTGTGGAAATATAAAAATACCTGGCTTAATATTAAAATATTCTACATGAGGAAGGAAATATTTTTCAGTGATGCATTGCATTCAAGATTCTCACAAAATCAGATTTGAAGGAAATAAAGTGGCATTTTAACAGACTTTATTCTTCCCTACTTTCGCCCAAGTTCAGTGCGGTACTTAAAAGTGTGTTTAAGTAAGTTATACAGGTGTTTGAATACCTGGTTGGATCATGGCCTTTGGAAGTGAACCAAGCTAAATGTAAGCGTGTCCAGGGCGTGGGAGCTACAGCCCCTGTATTTTTCCTTATAAAAGGGTCACGAGTTTTTGGTTTTATTTTTTTTTTTAATTAGTGGCAAAGGTACCGAGAAACTTTTGACTCTAGATGCAGTAAAGTTAGGGTAAAATACAAACGGCAGCTACTGGTTTCAGGGTAATAACTTGTGCTTTGGAAGGTCTTTGTAGAGAGGATAAAATTCTGATTATCTAAAGTTGGGCACCAGGTCTACATTCAGGCTTCCAAAATAAAGAGCCGTCTCTTTACCCAGCAGCGCCCGGGAGCGCAGTGTTTCTGGGAACCCGGTAACGCGGGCCTTGATTCAGCAGCGCCCTTCAGCACGCGCTTTATTCCAAGCACGTAAATGAGGCCATTGACGAGCCCTGACGTTTTGAACTGGGTGTTTTGTTAGGTGCTCAAATACACAGAAATCCTATTTTAAACAGCCGAAGTTAGAGGGTAGTTGGAGAGAAAACTGCCCTGAACCTGGCTATCTCTGGGGCGCGCGGTCAAGCCACGAGGCTGATAGTCACGACCTGCGTTAGTACAGCAAGTTAACATATACTGAGAGTGAACTCCTTTCAGCTGAAAGCAGATTGGGTTTGATCTTAAGACCATCCACACTCACCCTAAGCGTATGGTTTCCCCTTTTTAACGGAGATAACAGCAAGTTGTCCTTCTGCTGTTTGCCTGTTTTTGTTGGGAGAACAAGGAAAACCCCGGTCTCCGGCTGCAGCGTTGTAAACAGCCAGCAAAACCTCCTTTTAGCTCAGTCTCTTTAGCTGCATTTTGGCTTATTTGGTTTTTTTCCTAGCGTCCCTGCAGACTAGTTCATGTTTAATTCCCAGCTCTCCTTCTGTGACCAGGGAGCTTTTACCATGGCTCTTTGAGAAGAGGGGTCCTTTCAAGGCAGGCTGTGTTTGCCCATCCTTTTTTTTTTTTTTTTTTCCCCCCAATCAGATATTCTAATATCTACTCCTGTCTTTGGGGAGGTTTTAATGGTGCCGAGTCCATTTTACCTCATTATTTCCAAGGCCTGAACCAGGGACATTTGCCCTTCTGCAGTGCTGAGAAGAGAATAAGTGGCTGTACCTTGAGGAGCGGACTCATTCCCTGAAGTGGCCCATTCCTGGCTCTCAGGGCAGTGGATGCAATTATCCTCCCGAAAAGGCCGTCTGAGCAGTGCATTAGCATGCGTGTGTCTAGGCTGGGATGCGCCCATGAAATCACAGCACAGGTGTTCCGTTTCCAGCCACCTGGCCGGCTCCGCCGCAGCAATGCTCAAGGAGAAGAGTCCTTCCAACCGGACCAGTACTGGCTTGACCACCCACGTCTCCTGTGCAGAGGGTACAAAAATTATTTTATGAATTTTGTCAACTGCCAAAAGTTCCTTTTGGATGGTAAAGTACTGCCTCCAGGGACGCGGAGCACCCGCTCCTCTACGGTGTTTATGCCAATGTTGTTAGCAATGCATAATTCTAGCACCCTAGTTTTTAAATCATTTAGTCCTTCTGGGCTGTCTCTGTAAAGGGACTTTCTACAGGCTGAATGTGGGCTGTATTAAATTCAAAGGTGTTTATTACTGGTATTAGGCCGTTAGCCATAATTAATGGCAAGACAGCTATTGAGTCTGTGGGTTGCCCTAGGTTTTGCCCACATTCTCTTTTCATAGCCACTCCCCAGCATGAATTACATGATCTTCATACTCTGCCGCTCACCAACAAAGTGGTTTGGGTTGGGATCTCCTATTTCAGGCCATAAACATATGATCCAGCTACCCCATAAAGCACATTCCTCCAGCTTACTGCTTGCCGTCAATTCGCGAGCATACCTATCGCACGCAGCGGAGGTTGGGTCTGGTCCCTCCAGCTAGTGAAACTCCTGCCCAGCAAAGCTGTAAGGCCCAATGCGAACTACTCAAGGGCTGAAGCCTCACCCAAATCACCAAGCTGCGCCTCCGTGCTGCGCTCCCGCCTGCTCTGGTTTCTGCCAGGAGCCTGTAAAGCAGTGGAGACTGCGCTGTCCCCGTGACCCGCTTCCGCGCAAGGATTCGGGGAGAAGGTCTCCAGACGCCATGGTTTGCTGCCAGAAGGGCTGGTGGGAGGCAAAGGCATGGAAGTGAGCACACTGGTAAGCCAGACACCTCCCTGCTGACTTTTCCCCTGGCAGGAGTGCTTTAGCCTCGTGCACTTGATACTTTAATTGGCCTGTGTGCAAGCTGGACATCTCTCTCTTTATTATTATGCAATCAGACACTACTTAATTAAAGAATGTGCTGGGGATGCACTATTTATACAGAAACTATGTACACTGAAATCCATTTTCTCCATGGTGATTGCAGATAATGTGGTAAGCTCTGCTTTGATTCATTAGTATAGCAAAAGAGATATTCAGAATTATTTGGTATAATTCACAGCACTTCAGAATGCATATATTTTCATAATGCTCTAAATCTGCTGCTTGTGCTCGTAACTCAAGCATGTGATGGCTGCTTTGCCATAGCACTGTCATCTCAAAATTGTGGCGGCGCCATTTCTTCATTGTAACTGGCCGACCTGGAAGCTCATTTAGCAGCGTGTTTGCGGTGAGTGAGTGACCGCTGTGCAGGCACGAGGCTGTTTGCAGAACTGCTGCTGGGCGCACTGCGGATCGCCGACGCCTCCAGACCCCAGCCTCGCAGCAGACCCCAATACCAGGGACGCCTGAGTGAAAGCCTTGGGGAACGCTCCCAGCACGGAGGGACTTTCTTCTCGTCCCCCAAGCTGAGAACGTGTTTTCCAAAGTGACGCTCTGGGGGGGGCGAGAAGAAAAAAAAAAAAAATAGTAATTTTTAAGTAATTTTGTTTCTTGGCTTGAAAAAAAGAGCTGCTATGTTAATTTTAATTAGTTTGTTTTATTTAGGCAAAGGTGATTTTTTAGTATTTCTTTGGATAAAATTTTGCGCCGCTTCCACTCTGCTTTTTTCCTGGCAAGGTGAGTAAGCAGACTCTTAGGATTAGCAATGAATCACCAGTATCTCCCCTCCCATTTCACATTCATTCCTTTCTTGCCTTATCAGGACTATCCTTCTGGCTGCACTGACCTGGGCCTGACTTCATCTAATCCAGCGCCGGCTGAGCCTCGAGAGACTGGCCACTTACGTGCACGCAAACAGCCAGCACCCTCCCGTAAAAAAAACTCTGGTTTTAAACACTGCTTTTAAGACAGTCTCAAAAACTCTTTCTAGCCAGTAGTAACCTTTGGCAACAGGAAATCCTTGTAATTTCAAAGTGCGGGTTCAATTTTTAAAAACGCCAAGTCCAGACTGCAATTTCTGGCAGCCGTTTACAGTCGTTTCAGCCAACCATCACGTGCGTAGAGATCTCGCCGCCGCCGCCCTTACAGCAAAGCTCGTCCAAGGCACCTTTGGCGACAGGATTCAAAAATATCGCTACTGAAGTGATTAAACTTGGCCTTGCACACCTGAGACCATCACGTGGGACTTGTTCTTCCTTCCCACCCTCCCTGTGCGCTGAGCACTCCTCATCTCTCTCTGACTTTATTGGGAACTGTAGTGTAGTTGCACACCTCTGGAAATGACTTGCATAATTTACATGTCTAACTTTAGTTGCTTGGTGACCAGGGTTTTCCTTTTAGCATTACAGATTAAAATGTTCAAATTGTTACCTGAAAATCTTTATTTAGCCTTGCTGGGTCTCTTTGGCCTCTACCTGGCAAAAGGAAATGTGATCAGATGGCCTCTTCCCTCAGTTTTCAGCTGCTTCTACCTCTAAACCTGGGGTTGCACATGGAACTGATGTACGCAATTCAGTTCCCTCTAATCAGTTAAAATAATTGTCTGAAAAATTTTCACAGCAATTATCAGAGAGAACCATGTAATAATGAAAAGCTGTTTTCATTGCTGAGATTACCCTATGTATATATTTGCTTCTCTGTCTAAACATCTGAAATGTTTGGGAAAAAAATTTAAACATGGCCAATGTGACTGCATTTAATGCACAAGATTTTGCCCCTCTGGGCTCTATATTTATAGCTCTGTCATGTTCCTTTCTTGTACTGACCTGAAGAAGAGGATTTTTTTTTTTTCTTCTTCTTATCTGATGAAAAGGTTGTCTGTCATGGTGTGGTTATTGCAGCACAAAATATTGCCTAAAACTTGACCCTGAACAAATTTTGTGCAAGGACAGTTTACCCCAGAACTCCAAAGGAGATGAAAACCTCCTCATTCTAGCCAAAAGAGTAAGCTTGTTTGGCTGTATAAAACTGGGGTAATTCTAAAAATCCTTCATAGAGCCTCAGTTTAAATGCACTCAGCCTCTGATCTTGGCTGAACCCATTATTCTCCTGGTGGTACTCCACTGAACTCAATCATGTTAACGTGGATTTCCATTGACATGCAATTTGGAAATTAAAAAAAACCAACCAAACAAAAAAACTTGTGTGGCTTGAACAAAAATTAAAGGTACTTTCAGCCTTAGCAAATGATGCTGTTCTAAAACCCTGTCCATGACCTTGGCATTCCGTACTGAGTCGCATACGATGCTAATTCTTTCCGTCCCACTCTTGCCGGCTGCAGCGCTGACCCACCGCCTGTGCATTCAACAGTAATGCAGAAAACTTGGGACAGGCGTTCAGCTTCGGCAGTTTGAGGAGAGGAGGGGAACAGCATGACACAGTCAGCGCTTTTAAATAGTATCAGTTCTTTTGTTTAAGAAGCCAATGAGTACAAAAAGTAAATAAACGTTTACGGTGCTCTTTTCACCAGTGTTGAATAGATCACAGCACGAGCTGTACCCCCTCTAGCTGTTTTTCCAAAAGTTTGACTGCCTTACTCTTGTCTATCTAGTCTGGGCTCTTACTGCCTTTAATATAATTATATTTGTGTTCAATGACTGTTGCCAACCAAAACCAGGAGTAATTTATAATGAATTAGTACGTTCACAAATTTCACATCCCTTTCCCTTCACGTTTTCCATGAACAGACTGTGATTTTTTTATTATTTTTTTTTTTCCATTAGGCTTAATTATTCCCCAAATCATTTGTGGAGGAAGGATAATTTTTTCCTCCCTACACAGCTAGTTCAAAGGTAAAAACGTAGTAGTTGTGCTGTAGACAAGAGGCGTGCTGTGCACATATGCTGGTTACGTGGCACTGTTTCTTTTCCCTGATTGAATGAACGTGACAAATGAAAGTTTCTTCCTTTAAGAAAAATCACCTGCTAGTTGTCTCAGTCGTTCAGAATTATTTTCTGCAAGTATTTTTAAGTGTTCTGCCTCACTCACCGTATCAAGCATCGTACGTCTTCGATCTCCATCTAGTAAAATAAGTGTTAGACTAGCTGGAGAAAGTGAACGCAGCCCCTTAGCCCCCTTAAATGCACAGGTAGTACTTCATATGGAAGCTGCAGGATTATTATTTATTTTTTTAAATACAGAGTTCTCAATTAAGGACTTAATTATAAAATATTTACTCATTCTGCTGAGTACTTAGTCAGCCAATGCTCTTGGGTCCTTTAGGAGCAGTTACCTGAGTAAATAGTCACCATTGTAAGCAGGACCCTTCTCTCTGGTACCTACTTAAGAGCTGCAATAAAAAACTGAACGTAAATCAATCCTGCCCAAATCCCTTTCAAGTTGAGCGTATGAGGCAGCTATACACAACTGGCCAAAAGAGATGACTGGCAAACCAGCCCCGGTGGTTTATTTTTCAGTGAGATGCACAGCCAAAAGGGGTCTGTTTTCTCAGGCTAATGAAGCCCAAGGTGACAGAAATTTGGCAGGGCATGATCCCATCCAGTTACAGGCCAGGATGTAGGACGGCCGGGGCATTGCATTTAAGCATCATTGAACACGAACCTACAGCCTAGCCTGGTCCAAAACTTCATCTAAAATTAAACTAGAGCCAAATGCCCTCTTCATAGTCCAGCTCTTTGTGACAAAGTGCTTTTCAGAGTAAGCTATAAATATTTCCCTAATTTGAAAATCCTGTGTCCAGCCCCTGAATCATTTGCTTGCTTGCCAGAAATACTTTGGAGATGCTAAAAGTCTCCAAAACACTCACAGTGAGCTTCCAAGCTGAACAGCAGCACAGGGTAGCACTGACATAGAGTAGGTGGATTTTAGAGCATGTGTGCTGTACATCAGCAGTACAGGCTTCAGACTTCATCAGTGCTGGAGTACAGTGCTTCAGTTAAAAATAAGAAGAAAAAAAAGAAATAAAATCAGAGCAAACTATAAAGCAAACTACAAATGAAAGGCTTTCTTCGGCTTGTTTACCCAGTTAGCTTTGCATTATCTTTCCCACAACAGGCTTTACGTAAAGTTTTTTTCACGCCAAGCACAAGTGTCCTCTGAATCCTGAAGCCATCGTGTTGGTTGACTCAACAGAAAGACGAGGTGCCGCAAAATAATGTCCAGTCTATGTTTGTACCAGAACATCAAGAGGAAAAAAAAAGAAAAAGTCCATTTTAGTATTACCATGTCAGCAAAAAGTAACCAATTTTTTTTTTTTTTTTTTCACACACGTCTTTTTAAAGTTCAGCTCTTGTGTTCCAACCTCAAACCCCTAAGGTGAAAAAAAAATCACAACAAACAGCTTTCCCACATCTGAGTGTGTGTAGTTGCTCTGACCACTCGGTTGTTACGGGAGTGATGCCTCTCTTGGGTTGGCTCTGCCCCAGGTAATGCCGCCCTGCTGTACTGGGCACAGGGAGTCACGGCAAGATGTGCGCACGAACGCTAAAAACCAAAAAGCAAACACAAACCTCTGCCAGACCAAACCATTTTCCTTCAGCTGAAGAACTGGTGGTCTTCGCCACTTCTTCCTGAACAAGTATTCAGCTCTGTGTTTTAACAGAAAACGTTTGAAACACAGGATTTTCAGGCGAGGAGAGGGAAAACTTGAAGTTCCTTGAAGTTACTGTGAAATCAATAAATAAACAAACACTGGGTGTGGTATTCAGTTACCTCCCTTTCATCTTCCCCCCCCACCCCCCCAAGAAAGCAGTTTCCAGATGGATTTTCCCCAAGATGTTAATACTGTGCTGGTTTTAACACTGATTGAAGCAAGGTAGCAAGTGGTTATTACAGGCCTGACATGCCTGTTCTGCCAAGAAACAGCATGAGCTTTCAACTCGGAAAACAAGGTGAACTTTGTTGTTTAATCCATCTGCTTTTGCCTGCCTTGGCCAGGTATGCATGTTCACGCTCACAACGGGGATGACTGCTAATGTATGTTTAGCTTATTTGTATTTTTCTTAGTCAAGGCCTGGTTTAGGAAGGGTGCAAAGAGCGTTCAACCCAAAGACTTTTTTTTTTTTTTTTTTTTAATT
>VZTL01064775.1:53623-76317 GCA_013400535.1 Scopus umbretta
CCTGAGGGCTTTTCCTCAAAAATAAGCTTCTTTTTTTTTTTGCTTTTTTTTTTTTTTTCCCCCTCCTTTGGACAGGACTTGCATGTTAATGTAGAATTCCTGATGCAATTATAGGTGAAGAGGACATTCAGCTGCACTTCCATAAATGCCCTTCTGCTTCTCAATTACATTAACTGTCTTCATAGATCCTTTGAAAGAAACCGTATTCCTCACTTTTTTCAAAAAAAAATAGCAAATAAGCACAAAGCTAGACTTTGCTGTTATCCAGCATGTCTTGATCAAAGGTGTGAGAGTAATACAATAAACACAAGACAAGAAACTACTGGTGGTTTCCAATACAAACTAACAGGAAAGCGTCAAGTGAGCACATACTGACAGTTCAGCCCTGAAACCAAATATTCCTGTGCGAAACTCCACCTTTGAGAAGGCAGAATAAATACCCACAGAAAGTTTTGGCTATAATTACTTCATTTAAGGGGGGGAGGGGGGAAAGAAGTGCTGAATGCAGTTTGCTGAAGTCAAGACATTAGTATTTTTGGCATGTAAAGAAGATGTAAACCAAATGTTTAAATGAAATGTCATCCCCTGGGTTCACATTTGCCCATTGAACTACAGTACAAACCCTCCACAGACCTTCATACAATACACATTTTTCAGTTCATTGAAGAAGGCCCCTGCTGCTTCTCAAGGAAAACTAACTCGCAGAAGCAAAATAAATACTGGCGTCGCCGCGTAACAGCGGAGCCTCGCAAGCACAGATGTGCAGCATTGTCGGCTTTTAAATCAGATAAGGAGTATTCAGACATAATCACTCCAGTGTCTGGGACACGTTGCACGCTGCAGAGCTGCCCAAGTATGGCCCGACAGACACATCCAGTGTGTGTTCAGGCTAAATGGCAACAAGCTGACAGTATTCCATAACAGTCCTGTTATGTCTAGATAGGCAAATGTTTGTGTAATTTAGCTGTGACTTTGAAACAGCTTAAGGAATTGGGGCACAAATGGAGCTTTGTGATGAGTTGTCAGCGATGTCCTACCTGCTGGGTGACGACACCGGCTGAAGGGGCATCCTCGGGGTGCTGCGACCGTGCTGCGCTGCAAGAGGCAGCTCCACAAAGGCTCCGGCTGGCCCTTCAGCTGCCCGCCCGGCGAGCAGGGCTGCTCTGGGGCTGCTCCTGGAAAAAATATACGTGGCCATATGTTTAGTCGCGGGCCCTGGGCCTAGCTGAAGTATGGTGCACGGGGCGGGGGGGCGTTACTAATATCTGCTTTTAGACAAGATACCTCCAACAAAACACCAAAGAGAGTGCATTTAGCCCTACCCTGTACGGCTCACTGGTTCTGCGGTAGGCTATGAAGACATACAGCGTATCTCAGCAAGGGAAAATTTAACTTACATACAACGCATGATTTTTAAGTAAAGAAATATTGATGGGGCGGGGGGGACCAAGTATTTTTTTAGCTCTAATTTATGGCTAGGCAGCTTCATTTTAGTTACTTCATGAGAATATTTTAAACCAAGCCTGCATAATATTAAAATAAGTTAAAATGTATGTAAAATTTATGAGAGCATGTCAGGTGCAATGCTTGATAAAGTAAGTTTAATGCTTCAGAATTTTTTTCTTCAGGCAGAGAAAGCTGAAGCCTGCAATTCTAGGTTACAGTATAATTTTAGAAACTCTTTTCCATTATACCATTCTTTTATTAATGAGATCCAACCCAATTTAACGAAAAGAGGTAAATTCCTAAAGAGTTTGTGGAAAGTCCTCAGCAGGTTGGAAGCCAGGAGCGTGTGATAAAAGAGGACATTTTCCTACTGTTCATACGATACAGCCAATTTTATAAAAACACAGAGGAAATAAATTTACAACAAACTTTGTAAGTGAACCTCTTCAGTGTGGGTTTTTTTCCTTCTGGAATTGCTGCCTCACTCTGTGAACAAACAAAAGCTTTGGCAGCTGACGGGGGCTGTACATCACTTTTAAAAACTCTTCATTTACCGGGGGCGAATCCTGTTGCTTCAGGATGGGACGCTCCCGATTGTCGTGACAGAGCGAAATGACAACGTACCGTCACCCCACTGCACATTCCGAGCAGCTTCTTTCCGTTTCTCTGCCTGGTCACGGGAACATCGCTGAACTGGTACAACGGAGCGGCAGGAGCAGCAAACGGGGGGGGAGTATCTGCGTGCTGCTCTAGTGTATTAAAAATTCAGCTCCTTGGCAATATTGACTCTGAATTTACTTCCGTCAAACAGAAACTTAGTGGATCTCATTCTTCCATTATAAAATATTGACATCAGAAATAGCGACTCCTGAAATGAAGATTATAGATGAAAACTATGTGCTTGGTAATTATCATTTTTTTTCTTTGTTATTATTCCTTTCCTCTGAGGATTGCACAGGCTGTTGCGAAGAGTAATGAAGTTAGCACGCAACGCCAATGTAAAGCGTGCTGCAGAGTTGTTCCGTCCCTCATTAGAGATGGGGGAAGCGAGGCAGCGGGAGGAGGGTGACTTCCCCAGCCAAACGCGTACACAAGTGGGCCAGCCCTCCGTCTCACGCCTTAATCATCGTCCCTAGCGATGAGCCGCTCGGTGCCATCTTGTTTCCGTCGTCTTTTGTTCTGCTATTTCCCCAGTTTCTTTAGGTCCTTCCTGGGGCACAGAGCTATTAATATCGATGACAAGTTCTGTCACCGACTCAACAGCCACTTCACAAATGCTTCCACTCCTGACAGATCCACTGCTCCGTCTTGTAACGGTCTCGAATAACCACAGCACTACAAAAATACAGACCTGGAAACGTCCGACCATTCGTTTCAACAGCCGGCCGTTCCCCCAGCCCCTTCTCGAGGCTTGACACCAGAAAGAGGAAGCGGTCCATGGGCTGGGCAACCTGCGCTAGCACGACCCTTTGGGTTCCTGCCTGCGGAGACAGCACATAGCTTGGGGTGGCTTCCCAACAGAAGAGCCATCTCACCACACCCCTGGAATCCAAACCTGGCCAATTAAGTTGTTCCTGGCTGGCGTCTCTCTTGGGTGATTACTCGGAGAGGTATCGCGCAGCGGGACGGCTTCGTTTGCAGGTGCTCGCTGAACATCACCGCTGCATACTCTTGAACCCTGCCTCGTTGCCGCTGGATGTTTTCGAGGAGTGTAATATATACAGTGTGTGACACCTGATACCGTATCTGTCTCATATGCTTCTTACAAAAATCAATCTAAATCAATAAATTGTCCACCCTCCTCATACAGTATTTGCAGAGGTTCAAAGACAGGACCAATTACTCTTAAGGTTGAATTGTCAGGTGTCAGATGAGAATATAGAAGTTGAAGCATTATATTTAGGAACAGATTTATTTAGAGGCCCTGAAGAATTTGCTTTGCTATCAACAGGTCCATAAACAGAGCTGTTATAGTACGTTCTGGTAGGAACCGATACTTTGCAAAATGATAGGGGCTGTGTTGGGTGGGTTTGTTGTGTGTGGTTTTTTTCCTTTTGTCTTCTTTTTGCCCAATTCAAATCATACAGCTGCCTGATAAAGGGGGTAAACACACAGCCAAGCTCACTGAAGTCATGACAGTAATGCTCCTGACCTTGAAGGGGTTTTGGTCCCGACCCTTCTTGNGAGCTGCATGGAAGTTTCATAAAGAGAAAGTGAGCATGGCTCTTTTTCCTGTTTAATGGCAGTGCCTCCCCATTAATGTTCCAAAATGATACAGTAGTTTAAAAAAATGGCCTCAGCATGCATGCATTGTATCACATTAAGAAATCAGGATTTTCTAGGCACTGCGCGGCATTAATTACACTGAGCATGCTGCAAATTTAAATTAAATGATATGCCATGTTCTGTTGTAAATATCAAAATGGATTGCAAGATACAGCCCCATATTTGCTTCTGATTGGCATTTGTGCACTGAACAGGATCAGAAAAATCTATATGATACATTTGTTGTTGTGGTTGTAGGAGCACCTGACACAAATGCACTTTTTGTTTTCAGGAGTACCTCACAGCACAGTTACAGGTGAGAATTCTGTGCTTAAAAAAAAAATGTTCCCTCAAAAATAATAATAATAATAAAAGAACAAAAATAAGCCCTCTCTGCCTTCATTCCCCCTCCTAACAAAACAGAACAAAAATACGCGTCTCTCCCCCACCAAGCATTTACATTCTAGGGAATGGAGGGGCGCCAAGAGGAAAACGGGGGCGATGTGGGGCTGAAGCAGGTCAGCATGAAGGAAGCGGACCCGATTTTGTCCTGTGGGTCAAGTACCCAGGATCCTCTGTAAGCAAATCCTCTCCGCAGAGAAGGGCTGCTGTTCCAGCTTGAGTTTAAGGCAGGAAGGGAGCGAGGGGCGGGCTGGGCTTGGGACACTCTCGTCTTTGTTATGATGGGGAAGCTTGATTTGGTCGTTCAATGAGAAAAAGACCATGCCTGAAAAGNCCGCTGCATACTCTTGAACCCTGCCTCGTTGCCGCTGGATGTTTTCGAGGAGTGTAATATATACAGTGTGTGACACCTGATACCGTATCTGTCTCATATGCTTCTTACAAAAATCAATCTAAATCAATAAATTGTCCACCCTCCTCATACAGTATTTGCAGAGGTTCAAAGACAGGACCAATTACTCTTAAGGTTGAATTGTCAGGTGTCAGATGAGAATATAGAAGTTGAAGCATTATATTTAGGAACAGATTTATTTAGAGGCCCTGAAGAATTTGCTTTGCTATCAACAGGTCCATAAACAGAGCTGTTATAGTACGTTCTGGTAGGAACCGATACTTTGCAAAATGATAGGGGCTGTGTTGGGTGGGTTTGTTGTGTGTGGTTTTTTTCCTTTTGTCTTCTTTTTGCCCAATTCAAATCATACAGCTGCCTGATAAAGGGGGTAAACACACAGCCAAGCTCACTGAAGTCATGACAGTAATGCTCCTGACCTTGAAGGGGTTTTGGTCCCGACCCTTCTTGCCAAGCACGTTGCCTTTTTGGTACTTAATTTACAGATGTAAATTGCCCATGCTTCATTTTTGTACAATGTATACGTATCTTTATCATGCATTTGGTTCCCTTGCGTTCAGTTCCAAAAATAAGACCCGGGCCAGTCTCATGGGTCTAAAGATCACAGGTGAACATTTTTGTCCCTGCCAAAACCTGCAGCACACAAATGCCACGGCTTATTCTAATCACACAAGATGTTCCCAAATTCAACAGTTCTCATCCCAGAATACCAAAACCCCTCTCTTAGCACTCCCGACAAATCAATATGCATTATTATTACGTGCTCAGATACTACCAGGATAGAGATCAGATTTCTGCTCATGCCAAAATTTCAGCTAGCTGCTCCCTTGAGTATTTATGCTTGTGTACTGTATTTAACAACAGCCCATTCAGAATGCGCACAGCTCCTAGGCATGAAATGCACATAATTTAGGAATAGCTGCCTGGCTATTCAGGCATCATGCTGTTTCAAGGGAAAATTAAATCTCAGACTCCCCCCNAAAATAAGCCCTCTCTGCCTTCATTCCCCCTCCTAACAAAACAGAACAAAAATACGCGTCTCTCCCCCACCAAGCATTTACATTCTAGGGAATGGAGGGGCGCCAAGAGGAAAACGGGGGCGATGTGGGGCTGAAGCAGGTCAGCATGAAGGAAGCGGACCCGATTTTGTCCTGTGGGTCAAGTACCCAGGATCCTCTGTAAGCAAATCCTCTCCGCAGAGAAGGGCTGCTGTTCCAGCTTGAGTTTAAGGCAGGAAGGGAGCGAGGGGCGGGCTGGGCTTGGGACACTCTCGTCTTTGTTATGATGGGGAAGCTTGATTTGGTCGTTCGATGAGAAAAAGACCATGCCTGAAAAGCACGTGGCAATAAACAGCAGGTCTACTAGTGTCTGTGTTCTTTTTCTCAGCATAGGTATTTTACATCCCCTTGTGATTGTATGGTATCCGATTGAATTGTCAGGATCCCACCAGGCTCTGCCCTTAAACAACTGGATGAGGTGCATTTTAGCCTGTATTTCTATGTGATTAAAGACTGAACAAATATTTTAGAATTCTGCACATCAGAGAAAGGATGGCATTTAGTTAATTATATGGAGAAGGCATTTAAGGGGAAAAAAAAATATCTGTATTTTCAGGGCTTATTTAAGGTCTTTGTGAAATGAGTAGCACCGGCCGGAGAAGGACGAGCGAGCGCCAGTCTGAATCCGCACAAAGGCATGAGGCCTAAAGGGGGCACAGCGCAGAAGTGTGGGCAGGGCCGTGCAGAGACACCGACCTGTCTTCAGACCCAGGATCACCATATTCTTTCCAAATTATCTTACCTTTTCTGTGTCTTTTGCTTTCAGGACTTAACTCCCGTTTTCCTGGCCCATCACGCAGCAGTCCTCTGTGTGTGAGAAGTACAACTATGAAAGAAAGAAACAAAAAAAAAAAAACCAAAAAACAAATGAGGACAGCCTGATCTACCCCAGAACAACAAATGGACGTTAAAACCAAGCTCAGGATACCTCGAACCGTGTAAAACTTCTTTCTCGGATCTTCTGAAGAAGAACTTCCTGTAGAGTCTTCCTCAGCTAGTCTGAAATACGCGTCTCTGGGTCAGGTTGTGAATAGTATCCTTACGAGATTGTCTAATAAAGAAAGCCTGTCCAGCCGGGCCTGCTGCGGATCCGTTAAAACAGTATTTGCCCCAAACCTTTTCACAAGCTTTTACTGGACCTCTTTAGCGTCTCGTTACGGCATGACGCTGGATGTTCAGGAAGCGGCTGGTGACAACAATAAAGCCTGATGTGTGACTGTAAGAGGGTTGTTCATTCTTACATCTGACAGCAGTGCCTCGCTGCCACCCAGGTGGCGTATTCAGCTTTTAAAGACATGCTTTTCCCTGGGAGCTGCAAGGACTCGCTGAAGGGCCTCTACCTTTCTCCCACATCCAGAAGGACTTAGGTAGTGGTCAGCCAGGTGAGATGGACACCTTTGAGACAACCCCTTTCCATAAGTAGCATAGGCCTGGCAGAAATAGGTGGGAGAGCAACTGGCCTTCAGCGCTCTCAGCATCCTTTGGGACTTGAGGGGGGGAGAAAAAAAAAAAGAAAAGGGCAAAAAAAGGCAAGCCAAAGATAGTGCCGCTCAGGAAGTTCTCAGAAATGAACGTGTCTGTGCTTTAATAATACATCTACACAAAATGACACTTCTCCTAATATTCACTGAGAGAAAGAAGGCAGAGCAGTATGGGGCCATAACCAGCACAAATGCTTTACTATTGCAACAACAAACAGCTAAGCTACCTGGTACTTACTTTTCAGTATGCACAATTGTTGGAGAAGAATGAAAATTATTCTTTGACACTCTGACGAGACGTAGAAAGCCCTGTGCTTCCCCTAGCTCCCATGGTCCTGACAAGAAACAACTCACAAATTCTAATAAATAGAAAATAAAAATAAATACTTTAACTATGTGGCTTAGGGTTTTGAATGGCTTTCTGAATTGGAAAGTGCTGCTCGTACGTCTTCGTTATTTCCACACTCTGTAATCCTGGCTCTCCAAAAGTCAGAGACAAAGTGAGATAGATACCACAAGGATCACAGACACTACGCTGGGAAGCCAAGTATCAGTGGTACATCCAGATTTATGGTAGGTGATGGCAGTAAAGTGAAAGCAAAACTGTTTGCACAGTCTGTATTGTTGCCCATTACTGTGTATTTGCCCTTTTTTCTTGCTTAGCTACAGCTGAAACAATGGAAAATTGTACCTTATATACACTATTAGGAGACACTTTTTGATCGTAAGGTCAATCAGACTAGTTTACCTGCTTGAGGTATTTATGGCACAATCACTCAGTGTCTTTAAGGAAAGGTTAGATACATTTATGGGAAAGGCATTTTGCAGAAGCCTTCCTGTTTCACAGAGGTCTTGGACAAAATGACCCAGGAGGCCCCTTCCGAGTCTATCAAATGTGGTTCCCTGATGGATGCTGCTTCCCCCCCAAGTCTTTTCAAAACACAAAGCACTGTTATAAAATTTAATATGATACACTATATAACTTTAACACAATGCCTTATAGGAAATGCTTAGCTGGTAGCACAGGAGCCTCGCGCAAAAGGAAGAGAAGAAGAAAAAAGAAAATGCAGTGCAGTTTCTCTGCCAAGGGATATTGACTATCACATTCACGCTGTTTCTTAGTACGGACCCTCATCTGTGCAGGGGGACACCAAGTCACGGAGGCATATAAGTAACCCAGACCGTAGTGTATATTTTGCCAGAAAAACCCAACAAGGCCTGAGGTAATTTTCTGCGCTGTGCAATAAGCACTCCCTCAATGCTGGAAAGCAAATGGACACCCAGCTCTCCTTATAAATAACTGCCCGGTGCTGTACTCGGCTGGGCTTAATGTAGAGCCGCCTGGAGGCAAGAAGCAGGAGCATCCAACCCCTCTCCGCGCGCCCACGGGGCCGTAATGCAGGCACGTCCTCTGCCTACGGTCCAAACTCTTCTGTGGTTACAAATGGCAAGAATGAAAACACCACCGAAGTGAGAAGAGGCTCAGCAAAGCCTCGTCGGTAATTAATCGCCCTCTCTAAGACGGCTTTGCGCCAGGCTGCTACCGTTCATGGAGCCATCATGCAGCAGGCGGAGCAAAACCCTGAAAACTACAAGCCCCAGAAGCTGTCCTTCTACAACCCTTTGCTGAGGGCAGAAAAATCACTGGGTAAGGTGTTTGTCCGTCGACTAAAGGCCGTGCAGCAGAGCAGCTTTGCCCACATTTTCCCTGATTTGAATACAAGGTGCTGACTAAGAGCAAGTTCTGCTTCTTTAAGGAGTGGCCAACCTGCATCACAGCGTCGAGGCTTTCTTGACGCCGGAGATCCAGCAAGCTGACAGTTGTTAGCAAAGAAGCATTCAGTGGTTCATCATTTGGGAAAAAGTGGCGCGTGTGATTTGTTTTTCGGAAAGAACGCTCTCCACGTTTTTTACGTTTCCAGGTCACCAAACCATTTAGTAAATTTATATATTTCCCACTACTATAGATTTTTTTTTTTCATTTCAGGAGAGATGGTTTTGCTGAACATTTCCTAAATTGACTAATACTTTTGTTCTTTCAAACTGTTAACATATTTAAAAGTTTAAGTGAACGCCATGTAATTTTTAATAAACAACCAACCGGATTCTCTGGGCCATTTGGTTGAAATGCTGTGGTTTGCCTCCATTGCTCTGTAGGAAGTTTTAATTTTAGGTTCTCACAGGGAAAAAAAAAAAAAAACACTACCCAGAACTTTACTGAATGGGGGTTCACTCTCAAAAACATTTTACACTAACCTTCCTATTTTCACTCCGGCTGATTTAGTTAAAGGCCAAACTCTTCTTCCAAAAAGCAGCCCCCCGCCCCCCGCCTTCTCGGGACAGCTCTGGCAGGAAATAACAACATCCATACACACACACTCCAAAGGCTTTTGAAGTCTCACAAATGTGAGCTGTTCCCTTTTGCAGGGCAGGCCGGGATTAACTCTTTTATTAACCTTCTAACCTCATTCACGAGAAAGAAAAATAGCCTAGCCCCCTTTTATTTGGAGGCTTGCAGCCTTCTTTACCTAAACATTTGTGAGCTCAAACACCCTACAAATGGGAGCAAAATGAGGACCATTAATGGTGCTTTCCATGAGGAGCTCCCTGAAGCCCCTTTGGACCCTCCCATTATGCTGTGCCGCTCAGCCTCAATGGCTATCCCTAAAAGCTTGCGTTTTCACTTGGAAGTGTTTTCCCACTACCACGAGGCTTGAGTCTCTCTATTTGAATCATGTTTGTGAGAGCAAATAGCCTTTTGGTCCTTTTCAACATGTTGCATCAATGTATCTTCCCAATTCCTACATCAAAAAACTGACTTTTAGTATAACGAAAAGTTTCACCTGGCTTTAATCCTGACGGTGCTACAATTGCTCATCCTTAGCTCTCACTTCATCCCTGCGTCACAGTGCAGAGTAAGACACTCGCGTTGGAATAGCTCTTCTCACTGGAGTCAAAAATGGTAAAAATTGGCCTCAGTGAGTGACACGAGCAGAAATTTCAAAGGCAGGAAAATTTATCTCCTGCTCTTTGTCTTACAGTGTGGTGCATTTTAGTGGTTGGAAGATTTAGCTTCCAAGCATCCCATATAGATAAATCTTAGTGGACAACAGCTCTCCAGCTTCTTTTTTTAGGGGAGTTGAGCTCAGCAGCTGGAATCTGCCAGGGAATGAGGGTCGAGATAAAGATGGAGAAAAACTTTCCCTGTAGCCTTCAGGTGTCGGTCAAGGGTCAGGATTAGGAAACGGCCAAAGCAAAACAAAAGTCTCTCAGCCGCATCTCCTCACTGTGTTACATGAGGTCACGGCTATTTGGCATAAGGACCACGATTTTGGGCCAGCCCCGTCTCTCCTCTGCTGCGGCTTAGCCCATTAGCTGCTTTGATGATACAGCCCCTCTTGGGGTTTCTCCTTTTCAAAGATTTATACTTGGTTTAAATCTAATGCAAATGCTCCACTTTAGCTTTTAGGAGGCCAAGACCCTTAAAAATCTCAGATGGGCAGGACAAGCGAGGAAGGCAGAAATCTCCCTCCTCAGGTCCCTTGTACAGGCGCTCAAATACCACTTGGATGAGAACTTTGCAGCTGCTTTGCTGGGTAAACAGACGCATCGGGGCTCTAACGTGCAGGGATGCCCTCCGCACCAGCAGGCAGAGAAAAAAAGGTGGTGGGAAGAGTAAAAGGCACCTAAATAAAAAAGGCAGGCAATGATGGATCCAGCTGAATTTTTTGCCTTCCTTGATCTTTGGAAATGGGAAAACCCGTTCAGGATCACGGAGTTCCAGACTGGACTGTACGCATCTTTAATTGTGCCATAAAACAGAGATGGTTTGCTGTTGTTACCTCCTCCAAAAAAAAAGCTATTACGTGAGTTCTTTGGGGCTTAGGCACTCCATTTCCCAGTTTTCAGTTAATTCTTCACTGGTTATAGGTAAATAATAGTAATAATAATCATAACAATACCTAGCTTGCCATTATGTTGTACTCAGTCTTTGTGATGCCTCTCTCATGATAAAATCTGTGTATTAAACACTTTAATTGAAACTCTTAATAAAACAGAGATATTCTCACTTGTGCAGTTACATTCACATAATGATCACAAAGCACTTTATAGAATCAAATAAAAGTAGCCAGCTTGATCCTTGTATAGAAGCAAATACCGTTATTGCGCATCTTAGTAGTATGTAACAAAGCTGTCATATAGACAATTCGGTGTCAAACATACCGTATTTTGGGGTTTATGCTGGTCAAACCACATCCAAAAAGCTCGGTTTTGTCCTTAAGCCTGTTCTAAAAATCTCTAATGCCGCCACAAACGACACAGCACGAGGGGACTGGACGGTCTCACCTACTAGACAAGAAGAGCCGGCTGCAGGAGGAGGGCTGGTGAACAGTCACACCTCGTTACCAAGAGCCCTGGTTGGGAAAGAAAGAAAGAAAAAAGGTTATAATTTTCCTGGTTCAGAAAAAAGCCATGGAAGTCTTGATGTGCCACGGTGCTGAGCAGCGAGCAGCCTCCATGGGGTCACTAAGAGAGGGCAAGGCAAAATCTGGCAATGCAAACGCTGACGTTAAATGGTGCCTCCCGAGGTCTGGAAGGGATCTCGAGCTTTGGGCCTCGTAATAGGTAGTTCTGGAGCTAAGAGACAGGCAAAGAGCTTTGTTCCCTCTTGTATAATTGATAAATTACCATTGTTACTGCTAAACAATACTACTGAGCACAGAATGGAAACACGCTAATGCTTTATCCATCTTAAGCAATTTTGCCTATGTGCTCATACTATTCTTAAACGTGCTAGGTATTTGTTTGATGAAACAATAAGTTTTAGAAAAGAGAAAAATAAGAACTTTAAAGATAATCAAAACCTTGACTACATACTTTACCACAGGCAGCTGTGAATAAGCTTCAGTACTCTTTATTTTTAACATTCCAGATATGTAATTTAATGCAGGTCTAATGACAGTCTCGAACATGCTGCTTTAATCGAAATTGTTCAAGCTCTGTTCTGTGACAAGGGCTCACAAGCTACCAGCGGGGTTGTCCATTTTCCCCGCTTCTGTAAGGAAAAGAAAAGGGAGGGGAGGGGGACACTCTTGAACTTATGTTGCTATTGATGTGTAATATACAATAAAAAAACAGTTAAATTTCAATTACCCACAGGTAATTATAATTTTATTGTTTGACTGTACTATGGGGATTTTTGTAATTCCCAAGACTAATAATTTTCTATAATTTTACAGGTTGTCAAATAAACTATTAAAGATTATCTTTGAAAAGGATTCTGCAGTTGTAAGGACATATCATACTGTTCCTGTACATTATTAGTAATTAGAGATCCCGGGATAGTGAAATATCTGCGCTATATGCTAGCTGCTGGATACCATATTTTCCTCACAGCCTCCTGTAATCTTGAACCAAAGCTTTCAAACTTCTCATCCATTGTAGCCTGAGTCACGTCCAAACTTTTATTAATATTCACTGAGCACTCATTAAGCAACTCTGGTGCATTCGATACGTTAAATCTATGCTTCCTGATGGGGAAAAGCAAAGGCTCACAGGTCCATCCCGGTGCAGTGCAAACGCACACAAAAGGACCAAGTCTGAGCTCTCTCCCTGGATGGGGATATGGAGAAGAAATAACGTGTCTACTAGCACAAAAATCTGAACCTGCCCTGAATGCCTTTTGACAACGTGGCTCGCACATGATTGCCGCTTCCTGATTTTATCCTTCCAGAAACGCATAGACGCAAATACGCTAGGGATGAGCATCAGCTGTCAGCAAGGAGGGGGAATGGGATGGGCAGAGCATCCAGCCCACACGAAGCAGAAACCGGGGGGCATTCCCTCATCGGCAAGCCCCCCCAGATTCACCAGGGTGTTGCTGAGGAACTCCCCAGGCCACTTTTCCCTCCCGCGCTAGCGCCCAACATCCACATAACCAAGGTGAGCAGACACTTTGGCTGGCAAAAGCCAAAAGGCAACCAAACCAGCATTTGCCAGGTGACAGCTTCCTTCATCTGAACGTGCAATGTTTGGCGAGATATTTATTCAGTCTTACAGGGGTGTAATCCTAAGGAGGACCAAAGGACGGATGAGCCGAGAAGAAAAGCAGACCCTGAAATATTGCATTGAGCATCCGGGCACAGGCGGAGAGGGCAGCGAGTGTAAAACCACGTGAGGGGATTAGCAGTTGTAGAGATTGTTGATAACTTGCCTGTAGAGCTGTCAAAGGCACAATTTCAGTGGCTTTTTTTTTTTTTTTTCTTTTTTTTTATGTGGCTGCCCCAGGAGATAGTCAGTATTTGTTTTATTGGCCTCTTGGATTGTTATGTGGTGAAGGCTCTGTGCGGAGGCAAACTTCAACGCATTAAGATTTCTTTATGGGCTGAAACCTCTCCGAGGAGAGCGGTTTCAGGACACAAAGATTTTCAGGCAGAAAACTTTATGGGTACGATTTTCCTCCCGACGGATGCCTCCATCCGTACGGTTGGGGTTTTGCACGCACCCAGCCTGTCGGGACGTCAAGCGAGAGCATCATCTCACGGCTCTGCCCTGCACCGGACACATCTGCAGGGAGGGTTTTGCCTTCCTCCTGATGCCAAGAAGTCTCGGTGGCAGCTGTGATGCTCAGCGAGGGATCTGGCGAGGGATTTCCCTCGCGCCAGGGAGCGCCGAGGGTGGATTATGTTGGTTTTACCGCGGTCTTGAGCTGGTGGAGCAGTATAAAGATAGGGGAGCACAGGGAAGGATTAAGGCCAATGGACTGCAGCTCTCTGCCTTCCTCTAGAGACAACTTCGATCCAATCAAAAGTATGAAACAAATCTGAGTAGTCAGTATAGATACACACACTGAGCGCTCTTTTCCAAGGTCTGCTTGTCTTGCTGTCCTGTGCTCATCCTGCACCCACTGGCAGGTGTGGGACGGATATTTGACAATTTGGAGAGCTCTTCAGTAAGTGGCATTTTCTGCTTCCAACAGCCTCTCTACCTACTAACCAACCCACCTCAACTGAACCCATTACTCCGGGTGATTGGCATTTCTAATAAATAGACAGGAGAAAATGCAAAGCCCACAGACGAGGCTAAATATGGTTCTGGATAACAGATGAAACCATGTGCAAATACACATCTCTCCTTCCCCTTAATTTCGGTCTGCGTTTCCTGCTTAACACATTCCTTCTTGCAAGTGGAACACATTGTAACAACTGAATAGTGAAAGCAATTAGAAACAGAATTAATTGATAAAATTAAAGCCCTGCTTTCCTCATGTTTGTCATATGACTACAAATATTGTCACTCCCGTTAATATTAATTAATATAATTATCAATGTTTCTAATCCCTACACATTTTGTTGAAAAGTTACTCTTAGCTCAAGAATATAATTGTTAAGTCATGGAAATGTTAAGTAGCAGCTAAGCAAGTCCAAAGAATTAATAGCAAACTGTAGTTTATCCAAGGATTAGACTTTTAGCAATACATAATCACCTCTTCATGTGTTCATCCACATAAAATACCTTCCATCCCTCACTACACTTCTGCCTAGTTGTCCTTGCAGTGCACAGTTTCCAAGAATCTAAAAAAAAAAAAAAAAAAGGGAAGACAGTAAGTAAATATTCTTTGCAGTTGCACGCTTTTCTTCAAGATAAGTCACTGCGATAAGAGTTATGTGCCCTTAGCTGAAAGCAATGTCAAGGTCAATTATCTCACACTGAAAGCCCTAATGCAAGATACTTTTGTGATCAGAATAATATGTGTAACATTGCAAAGCCTTTGTTTTAGTGTTGAGGAAAGCAAATCCGCTCTCTCTAGACTTCCCAACGCGTTGTCTCACAGTTCTGAGTGTCAGGGATTCTTCCAACACCGCAAAAGGCTGACTTGCCCTGCCGCTGCCATTTGAGCGGGTTTTCCTGGCGTGGTACGACTGGCACTGCCGAGTGCGGAGGGGCGCTGAGCAGAGCCTTCCCTGCCACCTGCCCCGTTCCTCGATGGACAGTGAGCAGGTCCTGGCAATAGCACCTCTGCCTCACAGAAGTAATGCTAGGTGGCGTATTAATTCGCTATTTTGGGAAACAGCCAAAGTGCTTTAAAGGCCTTTATTGTAAGGTAGATATTTTTTTTTTCCTGCTAGAAGAGAATAATGCAATTATTTCACTATTAATTTTTAATTGTATGTTGCTATGCATTATTACCAACCTATCCTGATTACCCTAAGAGAAACGGTGATACTGTGCAAGCGGTATCTGTTCGGAAGACTATCGGACCGCACTGTAAAAGAAGCGACAGAAGAAAAGCTGTTCTTTGAAGTCGTTGCCGTCATCTGCCGCTGTCTACTCCTACAAGGTATCACACTAAATACTTACAAAACAGAGGAGTTTAAGACGATTCATGGAGAAGTGCCACAGTTTCCCCTGCTATCAGGTGGGGTTTTCTTTGCTTATTTTTCAGGGGTTTTGTTTCTTTTTTTTTTTTCTTTTTTTTTTTTTGATGGCCACCCTCTGTAATGAAAAGTTACTTCCGAGAAATCTAAGCAAACTGAACTCACTGAGGTGGATGAAATCGGCAGCAACGCACTCGCTGCTGGGGGGAACGCACACGCTCCTCTGCGGGTTTGGGGGCTGGGGGTCAAAAGGGTTGGGGTGCTACGGTGCAGCATGGGCACAAGTTTAAATCTCTGCGTGACGATCAGGTTCACTACTCAAGCGCATCATTTGTACAAAATGCGGCTCGTCGGGTGTTTTTGAACAATCTCTCCGTTCCCCATTCCTCTGCGTGCCATTGATACCTGAGGCCACCTCTGCATTGTGAGATTAAAAGCTATGGCGTGCCCCCTTTCAGAGAGCATCCTGATTCGAAAATACCAGTGCACCCCCCAGAAAAAAAGTCTGGGTGAATTATTATACTTTGACAACTGACTCAGCTGAGCTGGACCATAATCCACAGTCCATTGCTAAGGAAACAGCATGTATGCACCCGAGTAAGAAACATGTATATGCAAATTCTTCTCCCAAGGAAATCATCAGAAGATGCTAAGATTCAGACCACTGATACAGTTAGCTTACTGGTAGAGAAACGATTGTATCACCCGCTTCTGTCCGCTCACAAATTCTTCATTTCATCTAAGGGAAAGCTAGCCACGAGGGGACAGGAAATCTTTCATCTACTTTTCTCCATTTCTTCAAATATCTGGTTCTTATCATCTTGCATTGAACATGAGCAACACAAAAACTTAATGACTTACCCTCCACTTCATAAAATAAATGGAAACAAAACACAGACAGTTCTCTAGTAGGGGACGGATTAATCACAACAAAATATTAGATGGGAGCAAGTTGACAAAGCAGTTCTAAAAGGCAGCATGGCCGTAAATTCAGGAAGAAGAAATCAATTGGCCAAAACAAAGTGCGTAGAAAAGTCTGCCATTTAGCAACAGAGAATGCATGAGCGAATTCCTGAGCTGCACTTTGCCACTGACTTAAGTGACAGACAGGAGGAGGGGTTAGAAGGGGCCTTCACCTGTTCACCCAGTATTTGAATACTGTCCACTGCAAAGAAAAAGCATGATATTTTTTTATCCTGAATCCTTAATATTAATTATATCTTTCTATATAATTATACAATACCCCTTGTATTATATAATAATATTATAGCATCACCCTACAATAAATAATTCATACAAATATTTATTAACACATTTATCAATTGTTTATTATAGCAACGATATCTAAAATAAATGTGTATAAATATATATACCTGATAGTTAATATAATTATATAATACTATTTATTAAAATAATTATCTTTTTGGACAGGTACTCAAGACTGCCATAATTTTTCAGACAGCTGAGAAATTCTAGTGGAAAATTAAAAAGTTTGCACCCAATTCTCATGGTTTTCAGCTGAATTAGTTTCAAAACAGACAGATGCTTTCCATGAAAAAGAATTGGACACAATTAATTTTCAAGTTTAAAAAAACAAAATCCCAACAAACAAATAGAAAATTTCTACCTGATCGCTTCCAAACTGCAGCTCTAGTCCCAGCATAAGCAGTATCTCCAGGACTAGGTCAGGAGAGCACTGAAACATTCACGTTAAGTCCAGTAAGCACTTTTCCAAATAGTGATTCTTTCCTGAACTGGGGCCAACACAGGTCATGCAAAGGGAAAAACAAAAACGCAGACAATAAAGCAACTCGCCCATAATTCCCCAGCAAATTAGAGATTTAACCTCTTCTACAGTAGCCAGTCTTATTTCTCAGTTAACTGTTTGTGGTCTTGTCCTTTTTTAGTTCAGGGAAAGAGAAAGACACCTTCTCACCACCTTCTTCCAGGGCTTCCCAGACCACGAAGCAACAGTAGTTTGCATAATGAAAAGTCACTTTGCTGCTTTGGTGAAAACATGAATGTGGTGCCTGACCAAGATAAAGAAAGATGGCCGTGGATTAACTTAAACACAGCCTGCGTGCCCCAGCAGCTATTACATACCGCTCCGCTGCGTTTTTCCTAACTAGACCCTCTGTAGCCTTTATTGCTGTATGAATTACAGTCAAGTGCCAACTAGTAATCTAACACGAATTGCAACTTTTCCTGCGCAAATACACTGTCGGGCATGCCAGTGAAAATCTGAGTTTCTAGCCGCAGCAGTTATGCCTTGCTTCCATTACAGCAAACAGTCCTCTTCTTTTTTTTATACCATCACCTCGCTGAGCTTGCCAAGCTTCACTGAGCCCATGTAGGTTCAGCAAATGCCAGCCTGTCTATACCTGCCACTGACATCAATATATTTATCTGTAAGGCCCGCACCAGGGGGAAAAAACAACCACCACCACCACCCACAAATTGGTGGGGATCGGCCCCTTTTTTCAAAGCGGGCACTGAAGATGCAGTGACCCTTTGCAGGAAGACTTAGCGGTCACTGCTGTGGCCACGCACCGTCTTCCTCGCTTGCACCTCTTCCACTGCACAGGGTGCAACTGCAGCGAGGCAGGATTGTGTTCCCTGATGTTAGGACGTGCGTGGAAGGTGCCAAAGTGAACCATATTTTTGTCACTTCCTTCTTTATGGCCAAGAAGTGAATTTTGAGCATATTTAATAATAGCTGAAGAGGCAAATCCACTCTCCTGATGATGTGGCCGCAGATACATGACAGTCTGTCTCCTTCGCTAGGGTGACTGTATTTATCATTCCAGGAATTAGTTTAATCAAAGAAAAATAATAGATGGAGAAGAACACAAATCAACATCAGAAGTCAGCCTCAATAATGGCCTATCTATTTGTGCTTCTTGGCAAGAAGTCCTGTCACCTGCTGCAGAGGTCCTAAAGTCCTATTGAACTACAGGTTGAAGAAACCTAATTTTTCTCACACTAATTGCGGTAATGCTAATGCATTCTTGGAACAAAGCCAGGGTAAGTGGAATGCAGTCTGACAGCAGATAAATATAAATTATATATAAGAAAAACACTCTGTAGCTTCAACTCCTAATTCATTACAAGTCAGCCATCAATCTGTAATTTCTACGCGTGTCACCCGCATGGTCAATAAGCTGTGCTGTATCCTATTGGAGAAACGACTTCCAGGGCACCAAGACACTAGCGGCCCCCGAAACAGCACCTTCCTGTTGCCAGGGCACTACATATGTATTTTCTTTCTGAAGTTGCTGGAAACAGCAGGTGCTCAGCACTTCTGAAAAATCTGACCACAGGGCACATTGGTCTTTTGAGCAATTACTTCTTCATACCATCCCTATTTTTTAGAGTGTGCACCACAAAGAGAGAAAATTTAATTCAGTCAGAGGGTGGGGGCGAGAGAAGGTGTTCACAACACTAATAACATGTGCTAGTAGCCCAAGTTTCATTTTCACAGTGCTGCATATATCGGGTCCTCTCAAAAGAATCGGAGTCTACTAGTGGCTACCTGCCCATGCTTTACCTATGAGCAATGGTAAAAAGTAATAATACTGATCTGCCCCAGGTTTCATTAGCGGGGAAGTCTGAAAAAGCCTCCTAGTTGGTCTTGTTTTATACAGTTCTTATTAATAAAAGATCCCTCTCACGTACATTAAGGAAAAAAACCCCAACATACCACTTCCTGCTTAGGCACATAGCAATCTTTTCCTTTCCTTTCCAATATATTATTATTATCTGGATATCCTGTTGCTTCACATCTTTGGAAAAAAAACCAAAAAACCCACAACCCAAAAGAAAAAGCTACTGAATTTGCAGTCACCTTTGGTAGGGAGGTTCTGTTCCTCTGCTTATTTGAGATATTTCTTTCCATCTACTGCACCATCGTGTTTCAGTTCCTGAGAGCTATAGATATTTATTCAGTGCCCTTCTATCTTGGCCATCGTAAATAGCTCTCTGATAACAAATCGCGCTCTCTGAACATCATTTGCTACCAGAAAGGATCTTCAAGAAGCACATGCACTGTGATATAGGACATCCCCTGCTTTGTTATGAATGCAATAAAGAGTTTTACAAAATCAGCTTCCTTCGATTTAGAGGATAAGTAGACATCATTTTAGTAGTTTTACCACTTCTTATTACCTGTCTGTTTGTGCTTCGTGCTTAGAGAGTCACGGCTCCCCTGCTCTTCAAATGAATACTACTACTTAAACATAGAGAACGATGTGTGCTTATTGAAAGATTCAAGGATTTCAGCTGTCAATACAGGCTTAATTATCTGCTGGTGGATGCTCAGATACTGTAACGATGGCTGTTGTATAAAGCCAGCATAGAAGAGACCACTCACAGCTCATCATACGCTCTGATCCAACAATTTAGGAAAAAAGAAAAAAATGTAATGCATAATATTAACTTGCATCTTGCTTCCCTATGTCATAACCCATCATGTAACGTTATGTTATTTCATGTCATGTCATGCGTAACATGATGCAATGCAATGTCACACTTCAGAAAATATTACTAAGCGAGAACTGATTCTTGTTATCAGTTCGGAATATGAGTCTCTGATCCAAACATATTGTGGCTTTGGCTGATAGGAAGGGATCAAACCGAGAGCTATGTTGGGCAAACACTTTTCTTCTCTGGCTTGGCCAGCAGATGTCCATTTGTCAGTTTTAGGTTCAAATTGGAATTTCTTTGTCACGAGCGCTTTCTCTTGTAAAAGAAATAGCAATTTTATGGCAAGCCAAATACTGGGGGAAAAGAAAAAAAAAAAAAGCCCTTAGAATTACATAATAAATGTATATTAGCGAGACAGAAAATTGGAAAATGGCCGCCTGCCAGCAGCCACATAAATTTTGGAGGCAATGCATTTTTCTGCCATTATGCGTTATCACAGGAATTGCAAATATTTATTAAAAGTATTAAAATGGTGAGAATGTTAAATGTTTCCTTCAGTAGTGGAAATTCGCGTTGCCACATAGAAGATAGGATATTCTGATACAATGTTTATTAAAATGACTTCATTTTATTAGGCTGTCATACACAATAAATGTGCAGGTACAGTTAACAAAAGATCTATTGTGGATATGGGAGATTTGTGAGTAACACTTCAAAAAAATAATCTCTTCTGAACTCTATTCATATAAGAAGCATACTACAAACTTTCATTAACTTCCTTAGAACCAATTATTTTCTGAGCTTATTTTCTTTTTTCTGCCATCCCGCTATATTTTGTTAGTCAATTTGTTTGCTTACATTTTAATGCTTAATGGGATTAAATGCAGTTTATCTTTAATTTATATACTAGTAAGCTGAGGGTATACTTTACATGTAGCAGGCAACAAAATATTACGATTATTTTTGGGTTCATTTACAGGTCTAAACGTGAATGGCTATAATATATTGGGACCCTAGTATCTTTTCATCCATGAATAAAACATTATTAAAAGATCGGTGGGAGCTCCATCATATTGATTGAGAAGAAAATCACATTCCAGTGTTGCCCACATTTTCTGCTAGGATTAATCACAGTGATTTTGTTCATAAGGTTCTTGCTACAGTAAGATACAGACACAGTGAACGCCACTGATGTCCCGTAGCCTCGTGGGCACCTTTTCTGGTTGGCTTCGCTCGGCATAGAGCCAGGTGGGTCGGAGCACTGATGGGGAGACTCCGATGGGGAGACACCAACCCCTACGTGAACAGCTGCTTTGAGAGAGTGGAGGGTTTAGGGCTGTGAAAAGCAGCTGAATAATCATCTCTCAGGACAGACTTAGAAAACAGCTGGATTAGAAGGGGATATCTTGAGATAAACAAGATGATCTTCTTAGACGGTCGCAAGATTTGTGAGGAGATTGTTGTTGTTGGGTGGGAAACAACGCTACTTCTGTTCTCAGCGGTTTCCTGAATCAGCAGTGAAAGGAAGGAGGATAGCCATTGCCCTCACAACTGAAAGTGCCATCTAAGTAGCTTTTAAAGGTCTTTTTTTTTTTTAAGAAATGAGCAGAGAAATAAGAAACCAGTACTGTTTTGGTTTTTTCCTTACATGAGGGTTCCTCAATTCCTTACAGCCCATTAAGTAAGAAGTGCAACTGGAGTATATGTTGTAGACAGAGGGTGAATAGATCAAAGTTACAAGATCGCAGATTTATGAAGAGCCTTATGCAAGAAAAAGCCTGATGGTGGAAGATAAAATTTCAGAAATAAAGGATTTTTCTCTCTGCTCTTGTGTGGTGCAGTTTTATTCCTTTCTGACAAACACGGAGCAGGAGAGGGAGGAACTTTCATGAAAAATAATGCTCTGTCTTGATCCAGACACTTTATATGAGTTTGTGAGATATCACAAGTGATACATGGGATTTGACACAAAATGTGTATGTTGGAGAGAGACCTTGGCCACCTCACAGGCAGAGGCAAAACCTCTGTTGTCTTTGGTGGGGGCAGGTGTAACAGCCCCCCCACTGCTGCAGCTGCTCAACCAGAAGTTCAGAAACCAGAGCTGAGATTTGCTCTGCCCAAAGCACTCGTGTAATTCAGTCAGTGCAAAAAGTGTAGTCAGCATTTCAAGCAATGCAAAAACCATTTGCTTGGCCAACCTTATTTAATATGAGGCATGTTTCATCTTGATTTAGGTTGTTGTTGTTCTTTAATTAAAGAAATTATGGGAGGTCATTCTCATTAGTTTAGAAGAGTCCTCACAGAAGGGGTTTGCACTGATTTAACCTCAGGGTAAGCTGGCACAACTTTTGCATGTAAATAGGATTTAACAGCGGACACTTTGTGAATAATCCAGCTCTTCACTTGTGACATTCAAGGAATACTTGGAATACTGACTGGAATAAAAAGATAATGTTGATAAGCTGGTGTCTTACCGTGAAATTCGTCAAATGATCTGCAGTGGCAGCCCGGAGTCACTGCACCAGCGGGGAAGGGACACCACAGGGCTTTGTGCTAGGGGCGGTCCAGGCAGTACTCCCCATCCCTGCATGATGACAGGAAGAGCTATTGTACCCAAATCCCGTGGCTCACATCTGGCCAGATGGAGGGCCAGCTAAGGCAGCAGAAATTGGACAGTAAGAGTGGAAAGGCAAGGTGTTTCCCCACTACCCAAGGAAGTAATGCCTTGGGGCTGGAGCATGGCACAGGTGCACGGTGGTAGAGGGGCCACCACTGCCATGGAAAAGATTTGCTGTGCAAAGAAAAAAGAAAAAGAAGAGGGAGGAAAAAAAAA
>VZTL01064775.1:76330-92915 GCA_013400535.1 Scopus umbretta
AAAAAAAAAAAAAAAAAAAGCAGTGGCATGAGAAGTGCCAGCTCTGAATGACGCTGCCTTTAATTGGTACCACCAAGGGCTTTGTGCGGTCAGCACGCTTTTTGTGTTTATAATAGAATCCCCAAATTCGACTGATCTGAAGGGCATCTGACTGTTTTACATTAATCACAAGCTATACAGCAGAAGCTGAGAGCAAGTGGGCAGATACCCTGGTGTAGTAGCGCTAAGGAGCTCTCATTATAATCATCCTGCCAAATCAAAAGAAAAACCCTAAGGCTCCTAATAAAGGAGACCACTGGACTAAACAAATTGAACAAGTAGCTAGACATGCATGAGCTTAAAACTACTGGTGTCAATCAGCTTTTCCTGAGCCACTTATTCTGCTCGGTACTCCAGAGCAGATGCAGACAAAACGCAGGCACAGGCTCCACGTACAAGCACCTACCCTAGCGAGGTGGGTGCTGACATACGGGTGCTAGCACATACACCTAGTGCCGGGGAAACAGGTACAGATGTGGTTTACGAAGGCATCTTCTAGAAGTCATTATTATGCCGCTATCAAAACTGATAGAGCAATAAGCGAAATAGGCAGCGTGTACAGGGAAGTCAGCATGCACAAGCAGGAGGCGATCTGAGCAGGATTTTTGGTCGCGGTACGGTCAGATGTCTACTTCCCTCGCTTCCAGTTCAGAAGATATAAAAGAATGAGTTTGGACTTCCTAAATTTGAGTTACTCTAGGCTGGGAAAAAGGTGCAGGAGCCTGAAAGCCCTGCGCCCTTCTCACCTTCCTGCACCTGCGGATGGAAATTATTATGCAAGTTATTATATTCCCTACTAGAAGGAAAAAAAATTAGTAAAAAGGTGGGTCATTGATCTCTGAAAAAACGCAGCTGGCACTAATGAGAGACCACCAGAAATGGGAGGGAAAGAAAACTTTAAATTTAGAAGCAATATATTACATGTTGGTGTTTTTAAGACAGATGATAGCTAGATTCCATTAGCTATCACCCCTTCTCAAAAGCCATCAGGCACAAAACCAAGTTTTTACGGTACTCCCTCACAACTCAGAAAGAATCTGTGCACAAGAGTAAGTACCCGGGGAAGAAAAAGTAACAAATTATTAGGCTCAGTATGTAGAGCTGGAATCAGGGGAGATGGGAAACAGGAAGGTTTCCGCAGGGAACAGAAGGACAAGGGACGATGCACCTGAGGAATGAGGTGAAGGCATCAAAGGAACAGTTTTATGGAGAGAAAATTCACTTTGAACCATTAGTGCGTTTGCCATTGTGGGAACTGATGGCTAAAACACTGTCAGCTTTTCAAGTATTGGGCAATTTTACCTACCAGCATCACCACCGTTGTCACGCTGCTAACTGCTGTGAGGCCACCGGTTGCTGTCCCCCTGTCACCACGTGAGCGGCTGTACCTCTGTATGGACATTGCAGCGGCTGTGGAGGAGGCAGAACTGGGGCTCCCCTTACCAGCGTCCGGGCGCCTTTCGAAACTGGAAGGTAACATTTTGAGAGGTTACTGTTTTTAAATGTAATTCCTACTTTTTTAGTTCATTCCTCTTTTTCCTTCTTTTTTTCCTATTGCCTCTTTCTATTTTTTTTTTCTTTCACTCCACACTGTAATAAATCAACATATAAATGTACTGGATTATTTCCACCTGGAATGTTGGAAGACAAATAGTACAAAAGATCAGTTTGGTCATTTACCATATTGGTTTAGCATGGTAATACTGTTGGGGTTTTTTTCATTTCTCATTTCAAAACTGTAAACAAATGTTGCAAGAACAGGTCAAATGCTCCCTACCCGAGACAGTGCTTTGGGCAATGAAAATATCAAATCCAGTTTTTGAAGACCAAACTGCTCCTCCTTTTCCATAGGAAAAAAAAACAGAATTTTGAATTAGCCCGAAATTTGAAACTACATTTTTGCCGAGCAGCAAAACCAGAGGTAGCCTTAGCCACGCTAAATCACAAACACATACACACACAGAGATGAGGAAAATGCACATTAAATATGAAAAAGCATCCCTTTCAGGCAGAAGATAAACAGCCTTACTACAAATTAGCTCTCGGCCCCGTCAGGTGTGAATCTCTCTTGTCAATAAGTACCAAATTCCCTGAGATAGAACCACATGGTCATGAATTTTATTTCTCTCCTGCTTAATTCCTAGTACCACTCTCCCTTGTGGATTTACTCAGGGATGATTTACAGTGGGAAAGGTGACATTAAACACGTCATTGAGCATGCAAAGATGCTGCACTCAAAGCAGCATATGCTTGACTTTGTTAAAAGATGAATGCTGTCAACTCCACAGTGCCCACCAAGATCTGGCCTCCTTTTTCTTCCCAACAAACTTGGAGGAAGATGCAGACATGAGTCTTGACACTGAGAGAAATAAAAGTTAATGTATTCATGACATGATTTCACTTGCAGCCTGATTTAGCAATGTCTTGTCTAGTTTGGATCTGCTGTTGCTTTTCCTAATTTACTCATTGCACAAAGAAAATAAATAAATAAATGTACTATAGTCTTATTTATCCTTCTTTGGACATTTCTTTACCAGGCAGATGGTCAATTAAGAGCACTAAACAATGACACTGTTTTCTCTGTAAACATTTTTTTCTAATAGCCTAACAAATGAGAATCTGTGCTGCCATACTGCTGAATACCATCTTGACTTTCTAATTACAAAGAACTGTGTCTTGATAGTAACAATTACAGCTGTAACAATGATGCTGGTACTTGAACAATATAGTTGGAGGCAAAGTGCTTATCGGAATATTCACAAATAAAGGCTTACATTTATGCCAGAGCTGGAGATGGGAGGTTAAACAGTTGGGGGTGGGGAGGTGTAGAAGAAAGGTTGAAAACATTGGTTTAGTAGCTACAGATGTGAATTTCAATCCAATTACATGAAAGGCGGCAGGGGCGGGGGGGGGAAGTATGAAGAGATGCTGTTTCCTTCTGTTGGGCTAATCAATAGGTTAAAGGGTTAGTAAAATTAACATGTTAATAACATTCATTTTGCTATTTATGTACCGGTCACAGTGTTTTCAGAGAATTATGTCTTGTGAGTAATACACATACTGTTATGCCTGCTTTTTTTCTTTTTTGTCTGAAATGGTCAGCTGCTTTTTTTCCCAGTGTAACGGGAATTGGCTTCTCAGGTCTCCAATTCACCCTGCCTTTCTTTAATTAACTTCTTAAATCTGACCCTTCCAAGGTTTGGGTGTGTTTTTCCTTCTTTTTACAAACAAAAACTTCCCTCTGCCCCAAAGAAAAGGGGTAACGCAGTCCCTGAGCTCACCACTCCTCTCCACCACTGCTGACCCAGGGGTGCACACTGGCGAACTGCTGTACAGTGGGTGCCATGTCACCGTTTCCCTCCCGGAGGGAACGGGGTCCTTGGAGGAGCTCAGCTCCTTCCTCCTGGCCCCCCCCCGCAGTGCCACGGGACCCCTCATCCCTTGGCATGGCCCTATCCCCGCAGGCAGGATAGCTTTCGCCTCCTCCGCTCCTTCCCTCGCTCCCGTTCCCACAGCGCTCCACCCGCTCTCTGAGCCGTAATTTAGCCCACACTTATTAATCAGTGCACATAATTTGTCTCTAATGCTGTCAATTTAAGATGGCAACCTGACTTTTTTTTTGGAGGGGGCAGGGTCAACAATTTAATGAATCTCGTCTGCATTTTAATTCAGACCTAATAATCTGCCTCTGGCAGTTTTCTTAGACAAGTGCAACGTTTTCCAGGATTTTCTTTCATCAAATCCAGCACAATGGGATGTTTACTTTCCCGCCTTGGATATGTTCAGCACAGTGTAAGTCACATACAGACCTACCTTAATCAAACTGGGACACGGACTAAATCTACTGATTTAGCCGTTGAAGGGTTTTACTGGGGACGTGCACAACACAAGGAAAGAGAAACTTGAGGCTGCGCAGTCCCTTTTCTGCACAGATTGGTGCAGGGTGGTAGGCACAAAACTACAGAATTCTGTGACTCGGTGCCCCTCGCGAAATAACCCTTTCTTCACTAATGGCTGCAGCATCCAAGGCACAGCTCCAAAGAACTTGCTTTATTTACTCCTGCGCTTTTCTTGTGGTCCTTTCCACAGCGCAGTCCGGCAGGAGGGACAAAAGTTACTGGAAGGAAAGGGAGGTGCGGAAAATTCAGTTCTACTGATGAAACAGCGTGGATGAGTTTGTCTAATTGCCGTGGCAGGAGGCTGGAGCCTGATCGAGCAGCTCCGTGGACTTCCCTGGGTCAAAATAAATACAATTCCCCAAACGAGAGCCTCTCGATCACCATGTCAGATGTAAACGGAATAGACTCTGTTATTAGGAGGGATGTGACTTTGCCCGGGCGAGTGCCGCGCTGACAGTAGCTCCTTTCTGGATTTCAGTCAGCCGCTGTCACTTGCCTTGACAACATGGGAAGTTAATGTATTCACGGCATTACTGCACACGCATCTGCAATTCACAGCATATTGTATTGTTTACCCCTGCTCTTTTGTAGTAGTGCGTGCAGTAATTTGCCTTTTAGCAGCAGAAAATTCCTCAACTTAAAATTTTACCCTCATTTTGTTTGCCCTTAATAGAAAAACAACCCTTCCACAGCCCTGTCACCACCACAGCTACTGCACTTCGCAGCATCACAAATAGAAAAATGTCATATTTCACATTTTGATCAGAAGTGTCTTCAATTTATTTTTATGCATATCCTTCATTTTTCTCTGCCACATGTTATTTCTTCCCCTTTAACAGCTGCTTAGCATATTTTATGCCTTCTGGACCGTTTCTAAGCAGTATTGGAAGGGGCATTCCTGCAATGTACCTGAGTAGTGACAGTAACAGCAGAGGGGTTTTATATCCTAAATTACCTTCTAGTGCTGGTACTCCTGTCTGCCAGCACAACGGGGTGCTTCCACGGCACCTACTCTTTCACAGACCTATGGCAGCTCCAACCCAGTGATTCTTTGAGGTTTTGGTGAGCAGGTGAATTATCTGCCATTTAACCGATTTGCTACTCATATTCATTATTGTCCCCTATCGCAAAAGTCTGCCCCGTTCAGGTGTCTGTCCTTGCCACATCTGCCATACCATTAATACCACAAAGTGTACACCATTTTCAAACCTAAGCTCCAAGTCTGGTAACGAAATGAGACAGAAGACCAAATTTCCATATCCCGAGGTACTCCAGGTAAAGCACATTGTTTCCTGACAGATAAATATGTTTCTCCAGCAACTTAAAAAAAAAAAAAAAAAGGTAAAAGATTGCTCTTAGCCCAGGCATCGCTCAAACACAGGGGTAAGGTCATTAGAAAGATGCAATGAGAAATTCAGGTCAACATTCAATAAGCCAGTATTAATGCCTCTTACTTTAGCTGGTATAGTATCAGAGTGCTATAATCCAAGCAGAGTCACCTGTAGTGGGCCCTCAGTTTAAAAAAAAAAAAAAAGAGAGCACTTTTTTTCTTTTTTTAAGAGTTGGGAAATTTCTATGCTAAAACACAACATACATTAAAAATACGATTGCCTGGTTCAACTGCTGCCCCTCGCAGAGTCAACACGTGTATGTCTCAGCACAAATGATTTTTATTCCAATTACATAGCTTTCTGCATGAGCTTATCAATTCAGAGCAAGCGTTGCTAACCTTCACTTTGGGTACCTGGGCACAGCCTCCATTCATTTGGCTTCCAACTTCTTCCCAGACACCGTTTCTCAAAATTAGAGCCCAGGTCGGGCAATGTAACACGCTACTCCAGCAGGTGAAGCTCCACATCGTGGGCTTCATCTCACATGGCTTGAGCTGTGGAAAAGGGCGGCATCCAGTCCAAGCCCATCGTTAACAGAGTGGACTGGGCAAACGCAGGGGGAGACCCGTCCTGTCTAAAAATGCCTAAGATAGCTGAGAGAGATAGATTTCACCTTTGGTAGATCCCCCTTCGGCAATGTCAAAGTACTTAAAGCAGCAGCTTAGTTTTTAGATGGCTAAAGTGGCATGAGATGAGCCTTACCCTTAGGTTCACGTTGATGGTCAGGAGCATTTGGCCTCAGCACAGCCCCTAATGAACACTGGAGCCTGACAAGTCCATAGCATGCTACTTAGTTTAAATTCCTCTGTCTGGCCGCAAATGTCCAGTTCTAGCTAAAAGCTTGAAAGTGAAACAGGCTGTACGATAGACATTTCAAAAGAAGGAAATCGCAAAGTGCTTAGGTAGCACTGTGGAGAAGGGAGTTTCAACTCAAAGGGCTTTCCACATGAAACAGACAATTAAGGCCTTATTGAAGAGAGATTTTTCCCCCTGTTCTTTCTTCTTTAAAGCAAGGGGAAAATAATACTGGGAATTTAGAAAACATGAATTTTTAAAACCTAATAAGCTACACTAACAATCTACACAATTCCCTTCCCTTAAAATATTCATTTGGAAATACAAGATTCGTGATGAGGGCAGGCTGGGTAAACAGGTCTGAATACTGTTTGTGCAGGGGTCTCAACAGTACCCCCGAAGGCCAGTGCTGTCCTCAGCCATGCTTGGCGTAGCCCTGTCATGCTTTTCCACCTTGTCTCTACATGTCGGAAAGGAACAGGCAATGAATTGCACAGTGCATTTATGAGGCAGGGGCTGTAAACTACCATGTCATTTCTGTGGGGACTGTTGGGCAGAGAGAGAGAAGGAGCTGCGCAAGCAGTCTGGAGGACTGGAGTGACCTGGAAATGGGAAGTCCCAAGCCTGAAGCACTTTTCATGGCCCTGCCGAACCCCCGTCTCTAGAAGCATTCCTGGGAAGAATGGATCTCCCCAAGACCAACGTGCATCTGACAAAACAGTTAGATTTTGATAAAGAGGCATATTCCTTGGATTTGTTTTTCTAGGCACCTCCAGCCACAGCTTCTGCATTGCTCACCACAGGACCACGGTATCTGCTTTACCATTAGTACAAAGAGACACTCGGAAACTCTTGGGAAAAAAGGGGCATTCACACATTTTAATGAAACCTCCAAGAAAAGGGAAGAAAAGCAACTCTTCAGTAGCTAGATAAATAGGTTTAGGCTCAATTTCCTTTCCTCCCCCTTCATGCCTTACTCTTGCCCCTATGTATGCAAACTGAGCAAACACTTTTCTACTAGCCTGCTTTATGCTTCATGCTTTTGTCTTGTCTTTTTTTCTTCATTGCATTTTTTTGCAAACTTTTTGACCTAGCCCAGTTTTCTCCTTCTTCTGCCTCCCTTCCCTCATATTTTGGTTCCACGTGACTAGACTTCAGGCTTCTCCCTCTCCCTTTCACACACACTGCTATTAAAATTAGATCTTTTTCTGTAACTCTCCATTTCATTATAGGTCTTCAAGCTACTCCTGAAATCCCAAGCCAGTCTTTGTAAAGTCTTACTCCACCTGAAGGCAAACTTCAGCACATGTTTTGCTTCAGATAAGACTCTTTCTTATCCCACCAGTGCACAGTTCAGCTCAAAAGATCGCCACGTGAAGCTATAGACCATCCGCAGAAAGGTGCGCACTCCTTTCTCGTAACACAAAACGCATACAAGGCATACACTGCCGTGACAAATTTAGGCCTGGCTACCTAACTAACAGGTAGGCAACAACACAAGTAGCCTGTGGCAAATGAGGCCTCTGAGAAATGTTTTAAGAGGGGAGACCATTCCATTAAAGCACAGACAGAGCTCGGACAGGCAGGAGTCAAACAGACCTGGGAAGCCACTGGAATCAAGGAGACAAGGAAGTGATAAAACAGGTCTCTTGGAAAAGGTACCTAATTCCCTGGCCCTCACTGCTATCAATGTATTTTTGGCCATCCTGAAGATGTCAGATGCTCCCACGGACCTAAAAAGGACCTGCCTGAGGAGAATCAGGCCTGAAGGAACCTGGTGAAAAAAACAGTGATAAACTGCCTCTCTGCACCAGAAATCCTGCTTTACATTTCCCAAATGCTCAGACCTTCCTGAAAACATCACTGGCTCCAAGTACCAACTAAATGACGCCTTCCACTTTTGAAGGAGAGGGAGGTGGCAGTTTAACAACTAGGTACTCTACCACATACTCTTCATAGCTGGGCAAAGCTGTCATAACTCACTGCATGCAGCAGAGAGGATGAAGCTTAGCTCCTATGGATTAGACCTTCTAACTAGTTATCAGGAGCGAAAACAACCATTTCTCACTAGTCTTCCAAACCATCTCCAAGGCCCATTTATTTTCAGAACCAAACCAGTGCTGGTCCTCGGCAGGCTGGAAAGTGGTGACAGAAGCCTCAGTTGATACGTACATGACTAACAGATTCAAGGATATTCCTTTGGGATAACAAAGATAACAGCACCCAGGGCAAAACTGTCAAGAGAAAGAGGGAAGGTTTGAATGACCTTCAAGAAAAACCCCTCTATACTGAACTCACTAGTCACCAAGTATTCATAGGGTACGGTGCAAGAATTACTTTTCTTCCTTCTTCTGGAATCTTTTCTTGGAATGACTGAAGCTGACATTATCACCCTTGGTCTTACCACTATTAACAAGCACAGGTAAACAGAATGGGAGGAAGTTGTCAGGGGAAAAGACAAAGATGAGGCCACTGACCCACATAATAAAAGTGGAGTAAACAGGAGAGGAAAAGTAGACAAGGACCATGGAACTGGGATGCTCCCCACCTTCCTATTTACAGTGCACAGGTATCAGATGACAAAAGCATGAGCAGCAAGATATGTACCAAAGATGAGGACAATAGCTGTGATTAGGAACAGGATATAGGACATCCTCAGTACATTGAAAGCCAGATGGAAAATACATTGAGCCCATTGGTAGAGCTGTCAGTTGTTAAAAAAAAAAGAGAAACAAACACATAAGGAAAAGTTCTGTTTCAGAGACAAAGAGCAAGATTTCACAACACAGTTAAGGAGATCTACTGGCGTGGCTGCTTTCCCTTAACTCTACCGATACATGATCATCCTCATCAGCATCTCCTGGCCTTTGGTCCTGCTTCCTCCCTTGTGGAGCTCAGGCACCTCCTTAACCATATGGAGAGCCAATGGAACTCATTAACCCGGCAGAAATGTAACATGGAAAAGAATATGGGTCTGTATTTTCTGCTGGACTAGCGAGTTGGACGAGCTTACCGTACAGCTGGACAAGCAGCGTAGTGGGTACACGGCGCTGGAGGGAAGGGGGAGGCAGTGAGCTTAACTTGGCCCTGAGCTGCAACAGTGCTCACCTTTGCCTGGAGTTAGAGACGATGCCAGGACAAGGAACAGAAGAACAGATTTGGAGGAATCCAGCAGTGCAAAGTTCAATGGAGGACTGCAAGGGATAATGATACCCATGCGGGAATAATCAGCACAGAGAAGCAAGCTGCAGACCTCACTGCAGAAAGGACCACTGACATACGGTCCCCTGGGGGACCAAGGAGCTGAATTTAGGGAGCTGCTAACAAAAAGCCTGCAGTACATGAGAGTGGCGGGAACGTCCAGGTGAAACACTTGTCTGCAGCATGGCCCGCAGGCACAGCAGAAGAGAAACCCATCAGGGAGCAAGCAGCTAAGGAGGTTTCTTACAAAAGGGATGGGCAAATGCATACCCCAGCGCTGAGTGTGAAAGGCCAGTTCTGATTCAAGCTCTCTTTGATGAAGTGGGGAGGGAGGAAGATTTCAAAGACACATGTTTTGCAACAAAAAGTCATGACTACTGCCCTGAAAATAACAATTTTGAGGTGTGGGCTAAGTCCCACTTGATACTGAAGCACTGAAAGAAAAGAGTGACCAAATGTAGAGATGTCTTTCCTACACCGTGAATTTGTCAGGGATGTCTTGACCTCCTTAACCTCGTGTGCTGCAATGCAGCGAAAGCCGGGCGCTTTGTAAAATGAAAATGTTGCAGAAGCTCTAGGTGCAAATGCAGCATGTGCAAAAGCCCTTTTATTCAATCAAACTGTGCTACTTCACAAAGTGGTTTGTGAAACTATTTTCAAGCCTTCAGCAATTTTCCCTGCTTGAAGAGATCATTTTAGCATCTTCTTCATGGGTTGTTCATAGACTTTAAGCCTCAGTGTTCACCCCATGGTGTCACCTGAAAGGGCACTGCAGCCTACGGATCACAACTACAGCAGAGCTGGAAAGTTCATTTCACGTATTGTTTCAGCCCCAGTACTTAATTCTGGGAGGAGGTGATTTTGCATCAGAATGAGACGTACTAGGTACAAACCACAGATTACTTTTCAGAGGAGTTAATCTTCCTATCCATTATCTAGAGTAATTCAAAAAGCACAAAAAATGGAACTGTTCTTGAAGAAAGAATTCATGTTCAGGTAATTACAAATAACAGACACATCTGGTTATCTTAATTGTTTGGGAATGTCTCAATTATCTAAGAATGTTTTCATAAGGACTCAGAGACAGTAAAACTTTTCTCATGGCAGATTGCATTCACTGATGAGAGGAAATTCAGTCAATCTAACACACTGAAGCGTGCTTAGACCCAGAGAGCGCTTTCAGTCCCATTGCCAACGGGCTTTATTTGCCTCTAAAGAATGACAGACTATGAAGTGAGAAATGGGAAAGCCCCACGTAGGCAGCAGCAGACCCTTTCCCTGCTAGCTGCAGTTTTTCCAGCACTCCTGTGAAAATGAAGGTTTTTTTGTGTACGGATGGTTCAGCCAGAAAAATGACAGCAGTGATTTTTTTAGACGTCTGCCCCAAAGAGAAGTGAGTCAAATAAGGGCCTTGTCCTGCCGGAGGGCAGCGCAGGCGTTTGGCGGCTGGTGAGTGGCACCCCTTCCCTCGCAAAAATTTGAAGTGTCTCTTGCCCGAGGGGGGTTCATTGCAGAGGAGCTCAGAAGGTTGTGCAAAGCTGAATTCACCTGCACAGGGTGGTGGCTGCTCATTGGGGTCCCAGAGCCAAAACCCAGAGAGGGGGACCGTCCAAGCACTGAAGGCAGACCCTTGCCCCTGTGGTGCACCTAGCCTCCTCACGTAGACTACAAAAATCAGCAACTGGCCAGAGGGAATTACCTCCCCCAGCTCTTAAGCCTCCAAACTACGTGCGTGCGGAGGGGTGGTAGGGAAGGGAGAGAGGGGAGGTTTGCACCTATGCCAAGGTGCCTGCACCCCCCCAGATGGAGGGTGGGAGGGTTTCCTACGTGTGTCTGTCCCGTAACTCACCCAGCTCTTCCACCAGGGCCACAGCCACCTGGCTCTGATCTTTTCTGGTAAGGGCTGAAGAACCTCTCAGCTCCCAGCTTGCTTCTGCTTGTAGCCTAACTAGCACCTTTGCGTGGAAGACATGATTGGGGTGAAATCCTGTAACTGTAGCGAATGTACCCCTGTGGCTAATCAAACCAGCAAGGAGGGGTGTTGCCGGGGCTCTACACAAATCCCAATCAATATTATTTATCTGGCTGAACGTGCAAGCTGGCCGCATCCTCTCCACCTAATGCCCACTCCCATCCCCTCCACCCTGTGGGTATCAGCAGGAGGGAACCTGATGTATGCTGGTAATTATCTGCTGCTGAAAAGAAGTGCTATTTCTCTTATTTTTGTAATGCAGATCAATGCACATGTCACTACTGAAAAGCTATGTCATTTAGGATGGAGCATTAACTGCTAGGAATGGATTTTGAAGCTCCCCACTTGTGGGTGGAATATTTTCTGGAGGAGCTGAGCCTTTCGAATGCTGAATTTCATTTATCCCACTGCCTCTTTAAGAGTAGTCGGTGGAGGAGAGGGTGTTTGAGAAAGTGACAGTTTGTCACCTCCTTCCCCCATGGAGCTGGAGCTGAGGACCAAGTGGTAGCAAGGAAAGAAGCAAACTGGCAAGGGCAGGTTAGCAGGGGACACAGCAGGCTTTGCTGGAGGAAAGCAACAGCCCTGCAGCGGGTTACAAGAAAGCAAAGCCCAGAAGATGGAGGGCAATTCACGGGGCAGAGAGGGAAGGGTGTGCCTGGGAGCAGAAACATGGTAAGGCACCAAGGGAAAGAAAAGAAGGAAGGCTTGGAAAAGAGCAAAAGCTGGATCCTTCACTCAGAGGGGTGCAAATCTGGAAACCACCACACACAGACACCACACACCCCCCCACCCCCAGCAACCCGCTCTCCTGCCAAAATTGCTACCCAGGAGCTGTGCTAGCATCATGGGTTATCCAAAAAGGAGCTATCTGATTTGCAGCGAGAGGGAAGAGTTTTCCAATTTTCTTCCTATTCTGCACAGGAATGAAAGAGAAACTTCCCCAGATACTTGCTAAGAAAGAGAGAGCAGACTCGCCTAGTGGCCGTCAAGCCCAGGTAAAGAGGAACACATAATGGTCACAACTGGGGTTCACGGAGTGTACCAAGAAAAACCTCAACAGCTGTGAAAAGGGAAACGGCCAGTTTACAGTCATGTAAATTACAAACTCCACTATTCCAACCGGGAATTTTTATTAGCTCTCCCTTACACCTCCAGGATAATCTGGTCACCATCAAACTAGAAAGCCATACAGTCCCGCTAAGGTAAAGATTTTAGCAAAGCAATTACACTACTGCTGCTACAGTACTGCTATTCTGCACCCAAAATAATTAATTGTTGCTTTGACGAATGTGCATCTACCCACACACGCTGCGCGCTTCACTCAGACACGCAGATGTACGCAGACCACATTTAGGATGTTGACAAAAGTAGCTAAACCCAAGACACGCTAAGCGCTAATAAAATGTGATCCGTACCTTTACGTGCTTGCTATTTGCCATTGTTAAAACAGGCATTTGCCTTGCTTTACAACTATGATTTTTAGAGCGTATGTTCACTATGCACGGCTCCTCTTTGAAAGTTCTGTTACTCTTTGGAATTGCTGAAAAATTTCAATATTCTTTTGAGTACTTGATATTTACAGTTTGATATTTAAAGTGTGCAATTTGTTATCTGAATTGCATAGCACACATTCAGTTTCCGACTGAATGACCTAACTTTTATGAACCTTTCCAGCTTCCACAGGAAAAGGTTTTGTTTAGACACGAAACACCTTTCCATGATTAGACAAATATCAGCTACCTCTGAAAACCGCTGCAAGAAGGCTTATGAACAAAGAGAAATAGAAATTATAGTTAGAGCTCCACCGACACACAAATAGTTATTCCTTCATTCACCTACACCCCACACACAGTGCCCAGACTGTTTTTCGTTTTTACTGATGTTGATTTTTTTTCATACTTAGTCAGAAGAGAAGACACATGGCTAGTTTGAAAGCTGATCAGATCCCTCGTTCATTTGAAAAGCTTATTTCTAAATAGTACTTGCAAATATGTGATGAGCATAAATTTGGAAACTGCTGAAAAACTAGTTCTATGTGTCATAACACAGGGTGTTGGGTTTTTGATGTGGTACTGAAAGATGACAAAAAGCCAAAGTCCTACCAAAAATCCACTCAGTGATGACCGACCAAAGGGGGATTGGTGAAGTGGCATTATTTCTGGACACGTTCCACATCCCTTTTCACTCGAGCAGACAAGCACATATGACCTCTTTGCAATGATTCAGGGTTTCAAAACTGTCTCCTTAAGCCTCTCGATCACCACTTGTCCCTCCCCATTGACAAGCTGAGCACTTACAAGTTTTGAAGCCTCCTTGGCTTACTTTTAAATTTTCCTTTCCACATCATATGCCAGCAGTTACCCAGAGGGAGAAAAAAACCCACCATATCCATCCTTCAAAAAGTCTAACTTTCACTCTGCTAGTTCTAATCCATTATCTAGGCCCACTAATGTGTACTACATCATCAGAGGAGCAATGCTCTGATGATGTAGTACAGCCCGTGTACATGTACATCATCAGAGTTATATCCTTCTGATCTGCCTGTGGGTTTAATAAGCATTCCAGATGGCTTGCTATGCCTGAAGCAAGAATGGATAATCACACAGCTCTACCCTCAAAACAATAATAAAATAAGGACACAGCAGCATAGGGGCTCATGCCTGCCAAAAACATTCAATAGACTGTATAATACAATAGTCCAATGTGATTGGTGAGGCACATTTATACCCTAGCCATTTACAGGTGAAAGGGACCTGGTTTTAAATAAAACAGAGGTTACAAATATGTAGTGTTATTGTTGTTATATATCGTGGTGCAGCTGTAGTGCCTGAGCCAGGCAGAGCGCTGGGCTGCGGCTGGCCCACCGGCGGGCCCACAGCTGTACCCTCATATCTCACGTATGGAAAGACACGGCTTCGGATTGGCAGGAGGAGGACGGCCTGATCTGAATAATGGCGCAGCGGCATTTCTCCAGAGCCGTACAGTACATGCATATCTAATCTGTTATCTATTGGATTTGCAGGGTATCCATCAGCCCGGCTTCCAGCCATCAAGTACGGTAGCAATAAGTGTCACGAAGCCTTTCCTACCCAAGTAAAATTATTCCTCGGTGGTGTTGCTCACAGCGAGTAACCTGAGCGGCGTGCGCCTGGCTGCTGATGCGGCCAGCGCTGCGACAGCCAGTGCTGTGACGGCAGAGTTGCTCCGAAAATGGCGTTCTCCCATCAGAGATTATCACCCCTTTCCTTCCATGTTGCTGTGCGGCAACCAGGCAAGGTATGGAGTGCTATCCGTTAGGTCCCAGCGATTTGCAGAATAAGTCTCTTTGTGCTATTTAAATACCTGTAACTTGAAAGGAAGGGGGTGGGGGGGGTGGTGTTTGAGGGGACGGAGAAGGAAAGAAGTGTGCGTGGAGAAAAAGAAAGAAGTTAAGAGGTGGAGGCTCCGTTCTCCTAGTCCTTTGAATGAGTGAGAACTGGAGGGAGAAGCAAAGAAACACTTTGATTCAGTCCCCGGGCGTGCCCTCTGCAGCAATCGGATACGTGGGACAAGATACGGGCACAGTGGCAAGCACCCCCTCCCCGAGCGGGGAGCAAACCCTCAGAGCAGCTGGGAGAGGAGTGCAGGGGTACTCTGAAATCCAAGGAAACTTTGACGTGAACTTTAGCAGGGATAGGGTTTCCATCTAGGGTTGCAGAGAAAGACCAGATACCCAGATAGGCACAAGTATATCCGTCTCTGTAGGAGGAAAAGGTAAATCATCCCAACTCTCCGCAGATTTAACTCAGAGAAGAGTAGCTCGTTGACGTCAACCATTTAGTGCGCTGATGGATATTTTTTTCCCTGGCCAAACGAGTGGGTTCTACTTTAGTTTTAACATTAAACGCTATTAAATGAAATGAATACAGCATGTTTCCATCGTATGTGTTGCTGAAGCTGCTGTGACAGCTAAGGAGCTGCTAGGCATGATGTGTCAAGAAAATGTACCAGAAGAAAAGTACATGGAGCTACTGTCAAAAATACAAGCCGGATTGCGAACGGTATATCAGCTTCATATGCTGTTGAAATTATTTTTTAATTGCATCTGTATACTCAGGCAGATCTTTAAGGGTTAACTGCACACAATGTAATGAATTCAATAATGATGAGTTAAAAAAGGTCTAATTAGCAAGTAACCACTTTATTATGAAAGGAAATGGTAATGAATTTAATAGCTCAAAATCATTAACAATATTTAGTTTGCTGGTACTTGTTCTCTATTATCCTCATTAATATGAACATTTAATATGTTTTAAAATGGATTTGTAATACTTTCTGTACCATGAGGTTACACTGACAAAAAGAGTGTAATTATTCTGTTAATTGTAATCTGTCTGTTTGTGCTCCAAATAGTAGCATATTTAGGTGTTAATAAAAAAAAAAAAAGTAATTAAGAGAGGGAAGTTTAAAAATGTAATTAAACAAAAACTCTTAAATTACAGGCTGAATCACTCTAAGGTAAAAGTTTTGGAAGTGAGATCCCTGAAAAATGAGTTTCTCCTATTGAGATCTTTTCTCTTTTCTCATTAAAAAGGAAAAAAAAAAAAAAAAGAAAAGAAGAAAGGAAAAGGAAATAGACGCACTATTATTCTTTATCGACAACGAATATCAACACAGTCATTTCCTGAGTTGGAAACAAGGCTCAGGACGGTATCTTCTGGGACATCTGCTTGCGAGCAGTGTCTGACAAGTGAAGGTGCTCTCTGACACTGCTGCATGAGTCGCAGTCCCTGTGTGAGATCCTGTGGGAGCCCACTGATCTGGTTGTCCATGAGACACCCAAGAAACATAACTTGTTCTCACAGAATATCATGTCAAGCCCCACTAATCATCAAACTTTCTCCAGACCTCCTGTCCCTCTTCTTCACATTGTAAAAACACCACCTTCCATTGCCCCAAACATGCTCTTGCTGCTGGCAACATCTCCAGTGCCATGGAGGCACCGAATCTGCTGCTGGCTTTCTCACCCAAGAAGCTCCATCCCCTTTTCCTCCAAAATCCTTCCCAACAAAAACAAAAATGAAAAGCCAGACCCCAATCTGCTCTGCTACACCGTCCTTATGCTTGTCACACCCACAGCAGCCACAGTGCTGTGGAGCGCGGTGGTCCCAGAGGCACGGACCAACGCAAGGTGCTCCTTCTACAGCAAGCAGTGGAGGCAAGCGCTCATTGCCAACGTCACAGACCTGGCACCCCCAGGCTGTGCCCAAAGGGCCAGCGACGGCCAGCGGGCGGTGGGGCAGGCTGGA
>VZTL01064775.1:93105-104525 GCA_013400535.1 Scopus umbretta
AATTTTGCACAGCTCGTGGCGCTTGGTGGAGGTGGGAGCAAAGTCCGCAGAGACTCTCAGGCACACAGTTAACCCGCGTTCGTGGTGGATCAGCCGACTACGAAAACATTTAGTTGTGCGTGTGTCTGTGTCACTACTCATGCTCCAGGACTGGCGTCCTGACCAAGAACCCCCATCCAGTCCATACGGGCAGCCAGCCCACAATAGACTATTCTCTGTTTAATTTTTTTCTAAGAAAAGGAACTAAAAAAATGGTTGAAATTAGAGTGAAGCATCTCATTTGCCCACAAATGACATATTTCAACTTTCCATTTTATAGAAAAAAGTTGTGAAGGATTCTTTTTTTTTAAAACTTATTACAATTTCCAATTTTTTTTTTTGAATTGCCAGTGAAGAGAAAAATATGTGATTTGCAGAGCTCTAAAAATAACGAGTTAAAATAGTTTCTGCCTCTCAAAGGAGGCCTCTTAGTCCTATAATTTCTGCAGATTTTGCCTTTCAGGATGGGTATTTTAAAGAATGATATAATGTCATTTCTATAAGTATCGTCTTATAATCTGCCGCCACTGTTGGAAATATAAGTTTAGAGACAGCTTGAGCAGAAGAAATACCAGCTCACCCAGCTATATTAAAAAAAATAAAATACAATACTTTAAGAAGAGGAATAGGATGTATATTCCAAAGGTGAGCAAACAGTGCCAAACATTTTTGAGAATATTTCCTTTGATTTCTATCTTTGGCTGCATTTGCCACCTTTTGGTGTTTGTCTACTGCAAACAGTTCAGCAATGACTATTATGGGGATGTTTACTCCTAGAAAGAAAATTTTAGAAAGAACACTCACATTCGGGCTGGAAGAGTGCAGCTTATTTCACTCCAGAAATGAGTAAACAATACCAAGTGTCCAGTTGGAACAAAGAGGTATTGCTCAAATTGCAGATATTTACCTTCAGCCAGCTAAGATAAAAACAAAAAACCAACAAAGCTATTAAAAATTCAAGTCACTCAAGTAAAAAAAAAAAAAAAAAAGGGTAACCTGTCTATCCTCTGTCTAATCCACCCAATCTATCACATTTTTTATTTTTAACTTAATCTAATCGCCTTTGCTCAAGGGGACCTCTCCGGCCCCCTTGCCCAGGACTCACCCCGGGCGCTGGGATGAAGCAGGAGGGAGTAAGGGGAAGACGGGGAGTGGGGCCTTGCTGCTGGAGGAGAGCTCGCCGCAGCGCTAGGCAGGGAAACCGCCACTTCCTGCGGCGTGGCCAGCAGGGCGGACGTGCTCCTTCGAGATTAGCCGCTGTTTGTCGAGCAGTGTCCGGGGCCCACGACAGCGGCTGAGGGAGCGGCAAACATTTGTGGGCTGCAAGGAAAGAGGAAGGAGGCAAATGCCAGATGGAGAGGAAAAGAAGGCTAATAACATGCTATTGTGCTGGGAAATAGAAGAAAAAGGATAGGAAAAAAATGGGGTGAAAAAGCACATTATATTGCAGGTACCATTTGCAACATTGCCAAAGAGACTTGGCCACTTGGACCCTGGTTGTGCCTTCCCATGACCCAAGGCTGAAGCTGCACAAGCGAGTAGTGGGATTATTTTCGTTTGCAAGCTACGACCAGGCTTACTCTTAACACAGTGTCTTTCAGGCTTCAAGAGCAGGGCAGCATGTAGCAGACCAGTCATCTAGAGTCATCCGAGAGCGCAAGCACATTGGACATGTTTTCCCTGCTTTTGTAATTCAACCTTGTAATAAACAGAAGGCTTGCCCCAGGTCTGCAAGAATTTCAGGAAAGAGCCTAAAGGTTCTGCTTTGGATAGCTCTGCTGCCCTTCCTGGCTTCCTTCTCATGTTCATCATGAGAAGATCTGATCATGTGAGAAAGATTCGGGAGTTATTAAAGGAAACTGAGCTGGCCCTTGGACCTTAAGTTCACTTGGAAAATGGAAGTTTTGTTCTTAGTAATAGCGAAACCAGATGCAACAAGAGTGAGAGTGTCTCCCCCTTTCCATAGAGGAAAAATGGCAGTGAAAGCCAAAAGAAGAAAGGTTTTGCTTGGTGCCAGCAAGGCTCTGTTCTCTTCCACAAAACGAACAAGAAGGGACATAGTATTTTTTCTCTGTGTTCAGGTTTTATTGACTACGATATAGGTATATATTATGCTCAACATTTGCCTTGCAAGTACACACTGAAATGTGTGGTTTGTACAAGGAGAACAGAGTTTCTCCCTGACAGGTAGTGCAGGTTACCAGAGATGGCCGATAGCCTCATTCCTTCATGAGAGCAGTTACTCTTTGATCATTGCAATTGCTTTCCTTACCCTACGTAAATGAAGAATCACACAGAGAGATGAATCTTTCCCCATAGAGACATAAGACTCCCTCCTCAGGAAACTGTAAGAAAACTCTTATTGCAGAATGGGTGACCCTAACAAAACCTCTCTGCTTTGGGAACAACAGCGAAGAAGGTGTCATTTACAGTAGTTTTCCTAATGGAGGGCTCATTCTTTTAGGTCTATTCATTTGACAAGAGCTAACTGGAAAGCAAACATCTCCTCCCTGGCTTGGGATGCCTCTCAAGCATGCAGATCCTGACAGCTTTCCAGAAGAAGAGGTGCCCCAAGCGCTGCTCTTCAGGGACACCTGCGCATGTTCATCCTTTAAAGAGGGTCTCGCACAATGAGACGGTCTGGTTTACTATAGCAAAGTCTCTATATGTATTTCCAAGCAAACAGTTATTGCTGTAGATAAAGACAAGAGAACCTTCATCTCTACGTCATCAATAGGCTTATCTTCAGCACCTATATAAGGGCTAAGTAGTATGCTCATTTTATGGCTTACAAACTTGGGCTAGTCATTGCTCTCTGAATGTGTATAGAAAAGGCCAGGATTTTCTGGCTCCTACTCTAGCTACTACTCTAGCCCCTACTCTAGCCTTCTCTAAAGCAAACTTCCACTATAAATTCAAGTGATCCATCATCTGAATTCTTACGTAAGCCCTTTTACTTCCTTCTTATCCTTTAAGTCATAACTACCTCGGCTAGAAGTAAATGACGAAGATTATTGGTAGTTTCTGAAAGAACACTAAAAGATCCCCCCTCCCCCGAAATAATTTCTTTTAAACAAAAAAACCCCACTCAATCTAGATTTGCTTAAGACTCAGAGGTACATTTAACTCAGAATACAACAGCACGAAGGAGGGAACAATACAACTGTGCATTTGGCAGTCTACCACTGCAATAATTTCCAGGGTAAACGGACTAGCGACTTTAGCCACATGGATAACATCAAGGCCAAGATGGCTAAATTCAGCCTGGCCTGCATCTGACTGAGAAATTTAACATACGTAAATAGAAACAAAGATGCGTGTTATTCCTGACTCCACCCATGACATATGCTAGCCTCCACCCTTTGGGTTATCAAGGCTAATTGTGACCACCAAAAATATCGAAACACTGCAAGGTATTTATTTGCATAGTGTAATCTTATGAGCTGTGATTTATTTTACTAAAAAAGAACCAACAAAAAACTTTAGGAAGGAAAACAAAGTCATAAGGTTGTCTAAAGAAATCAAGCCAATTCCACTACTCGTGCCTAATCTTTCTTTCTATGGCAATCGTTACTAACTTTGTCCCCTTCTGGGCATCCAGCAGAATTTTCAGCCTTGTTGTCATCTTATGTATAAGCCAGGAGAAGGTGGGAACACCCAGAGAACACTATCTTCTTGCAAAGCCTGTAACATCAGTGTAATAGCTCTACTTATGACAAAGCAGACCTTACTTTCCAGATGCATCCTTGGGCAACTGCACTACCAAAGGATCCTCTCATATCCCGGCTTTTGTGTTGGGCTGATACAAGAACTGTTGCCTCAAGCAGTACACCATTTTGGCCCTTGCACATGAGGTAATGTGAGCAAGGGCTGTGCCTCCCTGAGATAACACAAGGATGGTGGGTCCCCAGACTCACTGGTAACGAGGTTTAAGTTTCTCTCATGTACTAAAACCACCTTTTAAAACCTCCTCTTTACAAGAGAACACCATTAAAACACTGATGCATATCAAGAGGAGTGCTAGTCCGGAGGGAAATTCAGTGCTTCCAGGCTCTCTGGGAGAAGGCAGCTGCCTTCGCATCCCTATCTCCCCGCATGTAAAATGCACCCCAAAGGAAGTACAATGTGCGTTCCCTTCTGCTGCTAGCTAGTGAAAACACACGGAAACGCCACGGTCCCCCCACTCACCACCAAAGCATGTCCTATCGAATTTAATAGGCCATTACCATCTTACTGGCTCCTTCAGTTCCCAGGGGAACCTATCAGTGACTCACAGGGCATTTCCAGAAAGTCTATGGCAAGTCTCTCACTGTCTTTGTAATTCCAGAGGTTTTTAAAATGATTTCTCCAAAGCCCTAACACATTCCTTTACCATCCACTGCTTTGATCATGAGCACATTGTGCAGGTCTTCTCCACAAAGCCTAGCAGGCAGGGGTTGTGCTCCTAGCACCTACACCAGCAATATTGATTGCATCCTCAATCAAAGTTCTAAAATCTTTGCGTACACTTGTTATTTGTAGGGTCTGACGTGAATGGACCTGACTGGTAGCAACAGCTTGCATTTTTCTTTGACAATGTCCATATTAACCGATCAAAATACTGCTTTTAAATATCTTAAAATATGTATTTTCATAGTAAATATGGGGCACTGGTCCAAGCCTTCCGTAGTCAATGAAATGAGGCACTTTTGAAAGATGAATTTGGCACCATGACCTTGCATTGCTCTCTATACACAGGGGAAAAATTGTGAATCTGTCACATAATGTCTTTTAACAACTTTTATGTCTCATACGAGTTTTGTATGGTATTGCCATATACGTCTATATCAAAGTAATAGAATACTACAAATATATATATATGTGTGTATGGAATCCACAAAGGCATCCCAAACACTCTTGAATCATTTCCCTATTTCTATATGCAGAGCAGGAATTTCAGTGCTTTCTCAGTGCAATCTGCAACAGCCTATACCATAATCTGTTTTTTGTTGGTAGTCTTCTAAAATCTCAATCTGCATTTATAAAAGCAAGCCCCTGCAGACTGTTGCTTACGCCGTGTAGTAGAAGGAAAAACTAGACTGGTCACAAGCAGTACTTTACCTGGCATTTGGGTGGTCTCAGGCCAAGGGTATAGAGAAAAGGCCACAGAAAACCACTCTGTTTAATCACATAAGCAGTGTTTTTCTTGAATTGCAGGTAAGAAACAGTGAAAATTTTGTCTCCGATTACCAGCAGTCTAGGCCGAACACATACCAAAAAAGACTGAGGACAGTATTTAGGTGGGGAGACTGCAACACCAAGAGAGACGTTTGCCCGTTCACAGTTTTGACTTTTTAGGACACCCCTGACAATGTTTGACTGTTTGCTTTTCCACTAGGAAGCATGGGAAAACAGAGACCTTACATGGTTTGAACATCTCCTGTGTTTCAGTTTTCTCCTTTTTTCTCTACTCTGCTCTCTGCATCTCTTGGGATTTTCAATCCACAAAAATCTTCAGGAAGGGTGATTTCTTTCTACCTGCAGAAGCTTTACTCATTGATGAGCTCACCCATCTAGTGAGTTGACACCGTCATGTTTTCATAACCTACTATACCCTGAATCATCCTGGTCCTCAGCGGGGATTTTCTTAGCTTGATAAAGCTAGCACTTAGATGACTATGCGACCTGTGATAACAAATTAGTTCCTATTTAAGGCTTCTGATTAAGCTTTGGATAAGCATCAGAATAGGTTTTATAACTTACTTTCAAATGCAGAGCAAGAATAACATTCAACGAGGTGGAAGCATAAAAAGACACTATTGTGTTCTTCATCTATACTGTTCATCTACGCCACCCCTGCAAGGGGCAATGCGTACAGACGCCTCTACTCGGGTGACTGGAAACAGTCTCTACTAGGGCATATTTTAAAAACCTTCCAGGACAATATCTGCTCTAATGAAGATTAGCAAGACTTTTTTATTTCCACATAAAGAGTGCTGTTTATAGAGTTTCAGCATATTGGGTCCTGTCTGTCCATACACTCACGATCCCGGCAGCCCTGGCCAAGAAACACACAGTTCCCCAGAAATGGGAGGTTTACAGCTAGCAGCAGAGTGCCATGCAAGAAAAAACGGTGCGAGAGAACATCTCCTAAGTGACCTGCTACGTTCAACCATCAAAAAAATGTTAAAAAACGCAGGGATGGCGCAAACCTACGTATCTCAATTCTCTCATTCAGCTCTCGTTTTAAACCCAGTCAGAATTAGCAGACTACCAGTATCCAAAGGGGCAGACCTTGTTGCTCTAAACCTCCTAAAGTTGTATTGCTCTGGGAAAGGACAGGAACCATAAAAAGCCTTAGCTGGGAGGCAGCTTTTATACTCATGTTCAGGCCTCTGGTAGGTTGCCCCACCAAATGTAATGAGACCTCCTGCTTAGCCAGGACTCTTATTTCCATAGCCTGTGCCTGCAGCGCTCTTACATTTTATAAGCCATATTAAGTCACCTCTTGCACCAGGAGGTTGGGGCAGTGGCACACCGTCTAATAATGGAACATATTTGTTAATACTAATAGACGTTTGTAACACTACCACATGCCTTTAGCCTTCAAGTCAAAGCACAGGATGCTTGCTAGGGTTGTGAAATGTATGATGTAAAACTCGGGATGTTTTGGTTACAACATATCTCATTTATTTTTACTGTCATCACCTTCCCTGGTATATAATACCTGCTGCATGCAGAGTGAAATATTGCAGATGTTTTCAAAATAATTCTGGGCTAGTGGAGAAACCAAAAGGTCTCCTGTGCATAAGGTCTGGTTATTTTCACTTCAAAACAACTAGGCAACAAAGTTTCTGTGTGCTGGTATTTTAAAAGGCCTGGATTCCTCTGCGCTGACTCATACTTGCACTGCCCACCCAAAAACTTACCTCTGAGAACTTTGAGAGAGACTCCAGCCATTTTAATACCCTCAGGATTCAAGAATGAAAAGATAAAACTAGTTTTAACTATTCATTAGTTTTTGGTACTTCAGATAATTTGTGCAATGGCTTCAGGGGTTTAATTGAATCACTTTTCCCACCTTGTCTTAATTTTAATTATGCAGCAATCATTTTTACCAACCTGTGCAAAGGAGCCATATGAAAATGTGACATATGACAATATACATTTACCTAAGCTCTAGGACTACTCTGACCTACAGGCAATTAGCTACTGCCTCCAGCACTCAAACGACCAATTAAAGAGTTAACAAAATGCCCTCCAAATCACCTACATGTTCAGGTTTTTGGACTGCCATGAACATTATACTTCAACTGATATAATTTTTGACTGACTGATTTACTAAGTCTGCATCGGCTAAAATTCTAGAGCCATGCCTGTAAAACCGAAGAATCAGATTTTATGAGGTGCTTTCATTGTCATTAAAGACAATCCCACCTTAGCCCTTTCCCTAACAAGACAATCTTGCAGCAGTCATTACAAGATGTGATCCCAGCTTGTCATCAGGGAAAAAATGGCTTGCTAGGTCAATGAGGACTGCGCGAAGTTCATCTCAAGGATGTAAGACATCCATCTGAATGGCTAGCAGCCAAGAACAAAAAAATTAAAGACCCACAAAGGATTGTTTTTTTCAAGATGTGGCTCCCAAAGTTTTACAGGTAGCCAATTTCAGAAACCCAGACTGATTAAATCAGTAGTCACAAATGGACGCCTTTACATCTGTTCATGATTTACAGCGTACTAGTGAGCATTTCACTGCAGACAACAGATCATTAAAAGCCAGAAGCGCACAACAGAAATGACCCCAAGACAGACAATTTCAAAGAAAACTGTATTCAAATGTGTTCTTGCATGGGAGTAAGAGAGATCCAGGACGCTGCTGATTATACCAACTGAGGGAGAAGTGAAGGGTGGTAATCTGTCCAGGAAATCCCGAGTTCCAGTCCTGCCTCCAACAATAACTCAAGTTGCAGTTTTGTAATCGCCTTTCCTCCCTTCCTCAGCTGGCAATGGGGGATAGCAATATCCCCTGACATACGTTATACACGGTGCCACAAGGACCGACGTTCTTAAAGTGCCTTGAAAATGAACTAATTGTCTGGGTGACCCACCAGTGTCTTACATATTGGGTATTCTATCATAATTTAGAAAAGTTCTGCCTTCTATGAGCAGCGTGGTTTCATGATGGTATCTCACAGCTAGAGATTGGTTTGCAAATCCACCATTGCTTTCATGCAAGAAAAGCGTGACTCCACAACGAACAGTGCTGCTCTACGAGACGGGTACGTACCTGAGACTTGTATGCGGACTCTCAGCTAAGCTGATGCTGTTTCTCCGAAGCTGACCGACATCATCCATCCTACAGTCTTAATGCTTGGAAGGAACTTTTCTAGGCTTGAACAGAAAGAGAAGAGTATTAGTGGTTTTCCTTCTCTGGCCACAAAGACCCACATTCTGCCCAGAGTTACACAAGGTGAAGTCCTGCTAGCTTTGCAGGGCCCAGCAGATGCTGCTCTTCTGAATCTGAAAGCACACTGAAATGCCATCAGAAACTGAAGATAGAGCTAAACAATCCAGAATGGAATTTCTTTTCCACCCTCTGCACTTTCATTATTAAGACAAGGCCCACGGGGCATGTTGGCCAAACAGCTTCACTACACAAACATGTGGTAAGGTGAAGTGAATGGCATCACAGAGATAAATGAATCAGACAGTCCAGTGACTTAAGGCTACTTGTCTTCTTGCCTACCATGTGGGAAACCAATGTCTGGCCGTAGCAACCTTAGCTCTCCTGTTTTCCACATCAGTGGCTGCAGGGAGCATCATGGAGGTGACACTCTTGGCCTTCAAGGGGTTGGGGAAATCAATATTGGCAACGTGAAAGACACTTAATGACGGAGTCAAAAAAATGGTGTTTTATCAGTGGAGAAGACAAGAGGGAAAATAGGTAGTTATAAATGGCCAGGTAGGAAAAAGAAACAAAAACCCCAAACAACCCACAAAACCCCCAGTGCTTTATTTTGCTAGCTGTATTTGCTGTACAACCCAGTGAAAGAGAGTGAAAAAAGCAACTGTTTGACACCCAGAGCTTCTTTGCTTTGAAAAATATGGAGACAAACTTAACAATTAAGAGTCGGGATTCCATAGGGTTGTTTATGTATGGCATACATGCAAATGCATATGATTATGTAGAAGTGTGTCTATGTGTAATGTAGCATTAACACCAATTCTTACAGCCTTATGAAATGATATATTAAAAAGAAAGAGAGAAAGAAAGGAAAAGCAACCTAGATTTTTCTTCCTTTTTTGCAAATATGATGCAGTTTACAGAAGAATGGTCCTTTTTTAGGAAGAATTCTAAATGCATCATTCAAATATTGTTTGAGCTGAATACATGATATACATATCATGAATACATATAATCACAGCAAGTCTTTTGTGGAAGTTCTGAAAATAGCATTGGAAAAAGCTGACCATGAGTTTCCATCTAAGGATTTGCATTTGGTTAACATGTGTGAACCGACTCCATTCATCTCATCCTCAATGGGAACTATCCTGCCGCTCCAAACGGCCAAGCCGAAAAGTTTGGCCTGAATGACAGGAATCATTTACGTGGGCCTGATATCAAGGACAGCATCTACAACAACCAGATGAAATTTTGGGAATGAATTGGGGAACCCCGTTCAGCTGAAAAATCCCTATAGGGTATATACCATAATAGCTACTCTATTGCAAACTGCAGTCAAAAGACAAGGACCCTTGTGGCAAGTTAAGTTTTAAGTTATCTGCTAATTTTCCTAACCTTTTCCCACCGGTTCCCCTTTGGCAGTGAAGGTTAGGATTGTTAGGAATGCTCAGACTTCCTTCTCTCCAGCTCCAGTCTTGCAGGATGTAGCCCAGTTTCTCTCACCTCTCCCATTGCAGAGTGCTGGGGGCGGCGGGGGGGGGAAGAGGTAAAGGGATAAATCACAGAAAAAAGGGCAATTAGGTGGGTGAGCCTCAAAAATCTCCGCAACCACTCTCCGCGCCGCTGGGTGCGCAGGGCTGCTGGGAAGCATCGCGCTGTTGGCGGGGGGTCTGCACTGAGGCTATCCGGAGGTCAGAGGGGACATCGCTGCCCTCTGCAAAACCTGTGGGAACTGGTGAAACTGGAGGACACGGGAAGGGTGGCAGGGAGGGCTGAGCGCTCTAAGTAGCATGTTTCCTAGGAAACCTTCGACAGCAAATATCACATTAGTCCTGCCTTGTGGCCCAGCTCATGTGATGTCAAGAACAATTTCTCACAACTCAGCTCAGAAGGTTAGCAAGACTTGGTGAAATGTTCAGTGACTCTGGTCTGACTTGCCAGCTGGGAATGAAACAAGAAACTGAGGGTGTTTTCATTGTTTTGGAGTTTTGTGACAAATTCCTACCCAAACCTTTTATGGGATTTTTTTAAACATTACGGTGGATTTCCCTCATAGCCTCACAGGTTTGCAGAGACTAACCCAATTGTTATGTTCACTCTTAGGGCACTCCATTTAACAAAAGGGATATTCCAGACGTGACAATATAGAGGAAAAATGGAAAACCAAGCAATCTCATGGGAAGTCTTAGAACAGTTGGATCACTGCTTAGCTTGTGCACTGACTCAAAAAACTCCACGATAGACTTCTGGCATTACAAAACTTCAATTACAACTACCCTTTCTAATTTCTGTCAGCTGCAGCCTGAAAATATCCATAGCCTAGCAGATTTAACAAAAAAAAAAAAANCAAAACACTCTTCCAAAAAAAAAAAAACAAAAAAAAAAAGACGTAAGCTCTGGCAGCACAACTCAGACACGAGATGCACTTCAGCCTCCAAGAGGGCTCCCACCAGCTCCTTGGGCTGGGTCTGAGCACAGGGATGCAGCGTTTCACTTCTCAAGGCTGCACACTATTCTGAGGCTGAATATTTGGGGGGGCTATGTGTACCACAGACCTACCCACAACGTACCTGTTGTGCACAGCTTTTGTTTCTCTTCCCCCAGTTCTTGCAAACTGGCCTCACTGGAAGGTGACCACGCTGTACTGTAGAGGAAAAGGCCCACTCTGCTGCCATTTCTGCTGGCTTCACATTTGTGACTTCAGTGGAGTTTCTTTGACTTCTAATTGTTTAAGAGAAAAGAGACTAAAACTGAAAAATGTTCCTCTGGTGACACACTTCATCTCATACTTGGTGAAATATAAAGACCTTTTTAATAGAAAGTAATATATTTAAACAAATTAAAAATAGCCCCACTAATTTCTTTTTAATCATAAGCTAACTTAGGTGTGTGACCTCTTTATTTCCTTTTGCTGTTTCTCATCTTCAGTGATTTGAGCCCTCATATCTAGGGTTTTTTTCCCTTTCTTTCTTTTTTTTTTTCTTTTTTTTTCCCC
>VZTL01064777.1:7612-26437 GCA_013400535.1 Scopus umbretta
TGATTAATTATTATTATTAGTGTTGTTGTTGTTATTCTATGGGAGAAGGTGCATAGTGAAAATGATCTGACAATACAAGACAACACATTTTGCTACACATCTTTTTTTGCCAAAACTTAGGCAATGCTTCAGAAGCAGAGAACAGGCTTAGCCAAGAAACAGCAATTGTTACAAATTTGTAAGTAACAGAGCTTGTCTATACCAGATGAAATATTTTACCAACCTTTGCCAAAGTGGCATAGGTTTAATGGCTGTTAAATTGTCACCCAGACACAAAAAGTGTTTGATTTGGGGTTTCCAATGCTGAAGATCTGTTTGCTCAAGCTAGTTTCTTTGGTGTGCTTCTATCAACTCTGTTCTGCAGACCTCACTTTCTCCCTCTCCTTCTGTACTTACAACACTCAAAACATCAGTTGAAAAGGAATTTCGAGAGTCTGTCACTCACTGCAGAAACTTTTCAGACTAAAGAGGAGACAGATGAGACACTAACACTGACAGTATCAACAAAATAAACCCTTCAGCACCAATAAATTGTATCAGTGCTTGTTTATTGAGTTTGGGTCTTTTTCATCTGTCCAAACAGATGACAATTTATCAAGGCAATGTTACATAGGTTTGATAGTATATTTACTAGCTGACAAATTCATAAAGTCACACAAAACTTTAAGCTTATATAAGAAAGTAACCAACGTGTTGTCTCTTTCTTCCCTATGTCAGCTGCAAACCACACCGCGCAGTGACAACCTTTGCTTTCGACCTGCATACATCATTTCTAATGCCCTCAGAGCAGTATCTATGCACCTATACATTTTTTGGTTATGGCCTGTTCTCTCCATCCCAGTTTCCACCCCAGCAGGTAAAGAAGGCCTTTAAAATGGCAGCACAATCATTTCACTCTATTAGCAATCAGACAAGCCACCAAGAGGCTTTAGTGATGCAGATGGGACCTGGTGGATGGCTGATACGTTTGTAGCAACTAAACCATAGAAATCTCCATGTGAGAGGAGGAAGCAGACATGATTGCTAATGTGACCTATTGTACGCTACCTAGACTATTTTCCTCTCCCTAAGACAGGCTTATTTCTGCACAGAAAAATCTCTTGAACAAAGATGACCCTTTCTCTTGGGCTATGTAGAGTGTCCTGAGGTTGTATATTAGATAAACTTTTTGGTGCAGATGGTAAGACTGAAGCACCAATTCACTACTTTGATGCTGAGCCTTGCATCTCCTTGAAAGTGAATTCAGAAAGCTGCCTGCCTGAGTTTTCTCTGTGGGGAACAGAGATGGCACGACACCTGTAGTCTGTGATGAATGTTAGCAGTGTAAACTACTTTAGTACCTCATGATTCTAAAATGGAGGTTCTATTAGCAGATTTTCATGCTTTGGATAATACAGCCAGGATTTTGCTATAGCTAAACTTTCACGTGACTCAGCTCTGCCTCCTGTGGTAAAAGATCCTTCCGACTGTCAGCAATTAAACTGTTGGACAATAGAGACAGAAAGAAATATGTCTGGTGCTCTTTGTGCTGGGGGATGTGACAGCATAAATTTCCGAAAAACTTGCTTCTCTGCTGCAGTCATGGGCATTGAAATTTGTGACTAACCAGTGTCAAATATGCCATGGTATTCAACATGGAAAAATGCTACGTCAGAAAACATTGGTTAAATAGCAGTGAAAACAAACTATAACTATATGTTACCAAATGAACTATCAGCACAAACTGCTGACTTTCAGCATGTCAAAACCCATGAGGTAGATCATGTCTTTCAGAGGTGGGCTGGTGTAGGACAAACAGGACTAGTAATTCCGGTATGCAGCTGGGACAGAACTTGCTCTTTCCCCCACCTCATCTCATAGAAAGGAGTCATGTATTCTATGCCAACAACAAAATATGAATTTTGTATGTGTACTGTGGGGAGCAGAGCTCATGTTAAAGTATTATCCTCAGAAACTGACTCCCCACAGTGTATTGCTTGCTTCAATATGAGGAGTCCCTAAAGCTAAGTCCCTAGTGCATAGGTCCTGTGCCAGCAAGCAAAGCAGTGAAACTCTCTGGATCACAGGCTTCAGAAATGCAGTAACGAAATTAAGCCATAGCAGCAGTGAATTTGGGTGATAGAACAGGATTTGACTCATAATTTACCTTTCTGGCTGCTATTTGTTTATACCACATGATAACATGTCAATCATGTTGTGTCAAGGGTCCCTGCAGTGAACAGAAACTCTTCGCTTTGGCGTGTCTATATATGCAAATAAAAAAAAAAAAAAATTATAACAATGACAATTTGGGAAGATGCACTTACTAGAATCTGTTTTAAAATTCAGATTTTTCTCTTCAATATTTTTCCCTTTGTTCTTTAGCTTTATTATTACATCTTTACATCTAAATGCACTTTTCTTGATTTACTGGATCGGTTGATATTTTTCGTAATCTCTTGTAAGGTACTCAGTTTTAAGGATGGTGTTTTGCTTGGGGTTTTTTGCTATTAGTGACCCTTTAGACATTTTTATGCTTTTACTGTCCTTGAAAAGAAATTCTCCTTCTGAGTATTTCTAAATACAGTGTATTCTACTTTTCATTACATAAAAATTGGTGGTTATTAGCATTCCAGAGGCAACATGTCTGCCAAGCTGACTGCAACAAAGATAAATTATCTGGTTTATGCTGCACAAATTCTCTTCATTATGTAAACACACACATCTATGGGAATATCTAAGTTCATTACAATAATTTATTATAAATAGTGGATAATATTCATCATCCTAGCATCAGATAGCTACATAATCAACTTACTTAAATTAACAAATCTTCGGAAATTTTTTTTCTTCTATTTTTTAACTGTATCCTGGCTGAATATAAATAAACTATAATTCCAAAAACATTCTGAATACAAATTTTCCTAGGAGGTGTTTTCCAGTGAACTACACAACAACATTTCCATTAATTTCAAAGGTGAACAGTTTTGATGAATACTGTGGGCTTTGTAAATACAAACCAGATGCAAACAAGAAGGGCCTAGTAGGCAAACAAATGAACCTCTAAGGGTAAGCACTTTCAGGCAAAATTATGGAATTATGTTACCAGTGAATTTATGGTAAAGACCTGCTAACAAGCCTCAATATTTATATTTAATAAAAACCATTACATTTAACAAAAATTCTCACCCCATTCCATACAACTCAATGAGACTGAAGATGAGGAAGGTGACTGTCAGCTTTGTGCTCCATCACTCCCTGGGCTGCCAGCAAATGTGCCAGCTTCCCTCCAGCGCAACAGCCTCGGGGGTCTGTGCTCCCTGCAGGGGATCACTGCAGGAGGGCCATGCTGGACCTGCTGCCTAGCCCAGGCACGCTTTCTGCATGGGAGAGAGAAATAAGAAGATACTTAACGTGAAGAAGAATCAGTTTTCCAGATGGGATAACACATAGACTTTTACTCCTCTGTTCGGGCATAAACTTTCTTACTAAGCTGACTCAAAGATGCCACAGTAAAGCTGGGTTGTGGTAATTAACCAATTATGCCTGTATTAGTCTTGTTCATAGAAAACAATTTTTTGCCCACTCTGCAGTATTGTCACTTTGCATGAGAGAGAGATATCTGTTACAGAAACAAACACGTATACATAGCATATAAATATCTATATATGCTGTATAGTTATACATTTGTCCAGATTTCCACTGTTTCTGTAGCCTTGGTCTTGAGCTACCTGAGATTTTAACATGGCTGGGCCTGGGTATACTGGGTGCACTTCTGAACAGAAGCTAAGAAATCAGAACTCATTTAAAGTATAATTCCTGTCTCTCCTCTGGAGGAGGCAGGGGAGAAAGGAAATGGCTTAAGATATCATTTGATATTTCCACAGAGATAAAGCATAGTTTCAAAACTAGACAAAGGTTTCTCATCACTGGAAAATAAATTTCTGGACTCAATGACAATAAAAATAGTGAGAACAAACAACATAACCTCCTAAACAAATGGAAGATAAAATGAAGTTTCTGACATTTTTTGGCAGAATTATGCAGGGTGGTAAACCATGAGAGAATAGAGCTGGACTTTGTGATACAGGTCTTTTCTAGTCCTAGGAGTGAGGCTCCTACATGCCAACATCAACTCAGAGATCCAAAGTTCTGTCAGGAAGGGCTGACAGAGAAGGCTATTATAGACTCACAGAATTATGAAGGTTGGAAAAGACCTCTGAGATCACCTAGTCCAACCATCAACCCAACTACACCATACCTACTAAACCATGTCCCAAAGTGCCACATCTACCCATTTTTTAATACCTCCAGGGACTGTGACTCCACCACCTCCCTGGGAAGCCTGTTCCAATGCCTCACCACTCTTTCAGTAAAGACGTTTTTCCTAATATCCAATCTCAACCTCCCCTGGCACAACTCGAGGCCATTACCTCTCATCCTATCGCTGGTTACTTGGGAGAAGAGACCAACACCCTCCTCACTACACCCTCCTTTCAGGAAGTTGTAGAGAGCGATAAGGTCTCCCCTCAGCCTCCAAGAGGCTGGAGAAGACTCCAGACTAAACAACCCCAGTTGCCTCAGCCAATCCTCATAAGACTTGTTCTCCAGGCCCTTCACCAACTTCATTGCCCTTCTCTGGACACGCTTCAGCACCTCAACGTCCTTCTTGTAGTGAGGGGCCCAAAACTGAACACAGTATTCAAGGTGTGGCCTCACCAGTGCTGAATACAGGGGCACAATCACTTCCCTAGTCCTGCTGGCCGCACTCTTCCTGATACAAGCCAGGATGCCCTTGGCCTTCTTGGCCACCTGGGCACACTGCTGGCTCATATTCAGCCAGCTGTCAACCAGCACCCCCACGTCCTTTTCTGCTGGGCAGCTTTCCAGCCACTCTTCCCCAAGCCTGTAGCATTGCATGGGGTTGTTGTGACCCAAGTGCAGGACCCGGCACTTGGCCTTGTTGAACCTCATCCAGTTGGCCTCAGCCCATCCATCCAGCCTGTCCAGATCCCTCTGCAGAGCCTTCCTGCCTTCCAGCAGATCAACACTCCCACTCAGCTTGGTGTCACCTGCAAACTTACTGAGGGTGCACTCAATCCCCTCATCCAGATCATTGATAAAGACATTAAACAAGGCTGGCCCCAGTATTGACCCCTGGGGAACACCGCTTGAATCAGTCAACTGTGATAGTAGTTTTCCTTCAAGTTCCCTGGCATTTTCTGCCATGTAAATATCTTCTTAGGGGGGAACCTGCTGGAGTGGTCCACAAAACCAATGTGTGGTGCTTCTCCAGATCCAATAATGGCTAAAGTGTTTATTATAATAAATAGAATTATTTCCCAGGTATTTTGTATTCCTTGCCTTTTTCCTGTTTGGTGTTTATCTTCACTTCTTTCTTGTTACTGTACAGTTTTTTACAAACTCTTGTGAGTAGAGAATTCTTTAACACATGTGAACTGAGCCTGGTACATTGTGGACCTTTCCTCTAGGTACTCCTGGAGGACAAGCAACAATGCCTGCATTGTGAAATCTCAGGTGAAAATGAGCTTACCAAAACAAAACACACTAGGTCTGAGAACTGGAGAAGTTTCAAAGCTATATTACCTGAGCAGTGTCCTAAGAAAAACTACCTATGGGGTGATAAAAAAATAGCTAAGTGCAAATATCTTCCTTCACTGAAATCCCTCCACCCCATCTTAATAGACACTAACTGTGCAATTCCTCCTGCTCCATTCAGACTGTGTAAAGGGAGTCTAGTCTAAGAAAGTCACTTAGATTCCTCATACAGATGAGAAAGAGAAGAACCATAGAGAGTAACTCATGTACCTTAGACATACAAGGTTGAAAGGAATTGCTTTTGAAAATATGTCTTGCTTTCCAGTAACTATAATGGAAACCTCAGTTGCTCCTTTTTGAGTCTATATGCTCATTGTACTGATGTTGGGCTTAGATTAGATGCCTAGCTTTCAGAGAGCCTGTATGTCTGATGAATACCATCTGCATTATCTTTAGTACAAAAATACAGTATCCCATCAAGTATAATCATGTTTTTAGAGGTAGCACCTGCCTTGAAGCAGACTAGAAATTTTCAGTCTTACAAGGAAAGTCTCTCTTCCTCTTCCTACATAACTCTTTACAGAAACTCCAGCCATGAGCTTCAAAAGTTTTCAACAATGGTATGAAATTCACAACAATTTATGTGAAAGCAGGGTTAGACCAGCACTGAACTTTGCTGAAAACATAATTCCTGATGATCATATTGCACATCTGCTGACTTTTTTCAAGACTGTACAGAGATGGTTTTTCAGTCACACCTGTTTACTTCTGGCTTCCAGAATTTCCTGTAAACTCTTCCCAACTGGAATTTTTAGGGATGGGGAAATAAAAAATTGCCATACCAAACATAGACTTCTTAGGCTTTCTCCAGAAATATTACCTGTTGGGAGCAAAAGAAAAATACCCTGCACTAAATTGCCAGGGAAAACAGTTTTGGAAGCATTACCAAAACAGTGACCTTTCCTTTGTCAACTACTATTGCCAAACTTACTGTATTTGCTAGTATTTCTAGGGTGTAATTTCCATGTTGTTGCTTTTACTTGTAACCTGAAGCTATTTTTGCTGTTCTGTGGTCATCACTTCCAGTTTGTATTTCATCTCCATGACTTCTTTTTTTTTACAGTCTCTTGTCCATTTTTTTGATGGCATTTCTAAGAAACTCGGTGACTTAGATATTTTAGCTAAGCTTTAAATTCTTTTTCTACTTTTATGACTATTCCTTCTGTAATGACCAGTCACTGAAAAAAACCCATACATCCCATAGTATCTAGAGTGGATAGTTTTCTATTGCTTAATGCAGATGACAATATGTAAGATCATATGTTGGGTTACAGTGAAATTATGTATGTATACATGTATATAATGTATATAATTATGTGCTGCTGTTAAATTATATTAAATGCATAACGGAAATATATTACATGCTGATGAGGTGATTTATGACAAGAATTTGTGTAAATTCAGAAATTTCTGAATTTTATATTTTTAATGAATAGAGTGCAAAAAACTGATGTCACTACATTTTTCTATGTTTGACTTGTACAGATCTAGGGCAAATTAATTCCTGGTGTAGTGCCATTAATTTGATGGGAGTTACATCAGAGATATGAACTCATTCAGTTATTGCTAGCACCATCTGGAAATTTATAATGCCACAGCAATGTTTCACTTGCTGGAGACACATTCATCCTTTTTGTTTAGGATGGGAAGACAGGGATTAAAAATTAAAGATCACTTTAGCATGCTCTATATCATCTTAAATTCCCTTGTAAGCTTTGTTATGTTTGGATGGCAAGATGTGAATTTAAATAATATTTAAATAAGTGTAATAGTGCGATCAAAAAAGACAAAATAGGCCTCCTGAGGCAAAACAATTTCATGAATATCAACATAATACTTTTACAGTAGGAGTGGATCTACAGAAGTGAGGTTTCCCTTGGTGTATGCAGATATGGCCACTGTTGTAAGAGAGAATAAAAAAAAGTTTTTACAAGTACATTAGCAGCAAAAAAAGAGCCAAGGAGGATCTCCATCCCTTGTTGGATGCAGGGGGAAACATGGTCACCAGGGATAAGGAGAAGGCTGAGGTACTTAATGCCTNCAGCCAGTCACTATGATCATAGAATCTATGATTCTATGATTTTTATAGGGAAAATGTGGTTTTCTTATTCATTCTGACAATAGCTTAATGCAGTTCAGGGAACAAAAGAACTAGATCTGTTCCTCACCCTGCTGAATAATAAGTTCTAACAGGACCGAACGCACACACACAAATAGATTTTTATCAAGCTTTCCATTTTAATTTTTTTTTTTTTTTTAAATTTTTGGGTTGACCTAAGTCTTGAAGGTATAATATTAAAATAATGTGAGATAGCTTGACATAGATGGATGGATGAATGGATGGATGGATGGACAGATGGACATATATACACACAATCTATCTGGAAACAAAGAAATCTGGGCCATATTTTCAATATCTTTATTAGAGTAGGTTGCAGGCATTTTTATGCTGTTCTGAGTTTTTATCTCAAACTTGACCTCTAAATTTTTCTTGGTATATTCAGTACCAAGATTTAGAAAGCTGGCTGCCAAACACTGGCAGTTATAATACATGTTTTTCAGTTGATAGATGAAGGCATTTTGTACTATGTCTAAATATACGGTTCTCAGGATTGCACAGTGAGGAAGGGATTATTAAAATTAAAGGAATTTGTATTTGTACACTGGAAAAAATAATTGCTTACTTCATGAAGTGCTGCAAATGATGAGTGACTTGAATGTTATGTTAGTGAACATTTATAACAGTGGATAATTTTGCAATTACAATTTTTGATGACATTATTAAAGCTAGGTCAGTTATTGCACTAATCTCTTCTGTTATGCCTCCTGGTATAATTACATTAGTTACTAAGTACAGTGTTTTTTAAAGAAATTATGCCTGCCATTAAATATTTCAACCTTACCTATAATGAGATCAGCATTAACAAGCTGCTATCAGTACTAAAGGAAGATTTGAACAACAATGAATTAGAGCATTGAAGAGATAAGTTGCAACTTTAATTTATTTTTAACCATTCTTTATTTTTATCTTGTGAAGGTTAACAAAATGCTTGTTTGAAAAAAAAATCTGTTTTTCAAAGTAGATGCAAATAGGCATATGCAAAAATAGGTGTCAGGGGAAAAGTAATGTATCTTCTCTTTCTTCCTGCATATTTCTTTGCAAGCAGGAATACTATTGTGGGTAAAAGAGAGTCAGTGAACACAGTGTGCTATATTTGGAAGTTGAAATATAAAGTATAGAAAAAAAACTCTGCAAGACATTTTTAGGAAAAATAGATATGCAAGGAAAAAAGTCCAACCAGATATCAAAAGTAGATAAATCAATAGAAAATAAAGATCTAGTAATCATAGCCTTTGCAACAGAATTAAGTGGATGTTGCATTTCTTTAGGGATGTATGAATTGCAGTGTGCAAAGTAGCAGTCCTAGGCAGAGGCAGACACCAAGAAATCCAAAACCCACAAAAAATGAGAGGAAAATATTGCTATTAAGGTTAATAAAAACTCACATAGGGTAATGATTCACTCCAGATGTATTGAATGAAACTGAGAGACTAGGCTGTATCACTGCAAAATGACTGCTAATGTCAATAAGGACATAATTTGAAACAGCCTGTGTTTCTCAAATTTTATGAACTCTAAACTAGTAAGATCCCTTTAGAGGGAAAGATCAATGAGTTTGCCTATTGAGGTTGAATCAGGAATTAAAGAAAATTGCATGGATTCATTCAGGTGGGAAGAAGAAGGGTAGATTATTAGAAGGGTAGATTATTGTAAGGGTTACAAGCACTGGAGTTTCTCTCAGTCAGAAGGAGGTATAGCAGGTACAGAAGAGAAACTTCAGAAGGAACAGCCCTGGACCAGATGCCTGCTCTAGCAAGCCCAGCCAGGAGTTCTGCCACTGGCATCAGCTGGGACAAGGACATCCCATGACCATTTTCACTTGCATAAGCAAATATCTGTACAGTAAGAAACACAGACTAGTATCATTGCCTGAGAAAGTTAATGAAGTTTAAACAATGAGAACATGAAAAGGAATTATTAAGTGCTTTTTCCTCACCATTTTCATTTATTTGAGGCCCTCAATGAAGTTAAAAATCAGAGCATACATGCGATACGGAAGGTTTCTCTACAGATCAGAGAAGCAAGCTCTGTCACTTCTTTCTCCTTAAGCGTGCATGCCTCACCAGCAAGAGGATACAGGAGAATAGGGCAGCTACTCACATCTGACCAAGACATATACAGTGAAAGTCTAAGAAATCTCAATGGATTGAAGTCAAGCGTTGATAGTAAAAGGTTGAGAAACCCTTTTTTACAATAAGTTTTTGTAATGGAAGAGCAAGCTATGTATTAAGTACTCCCAGATATAAATTAAAGATTTTTCAAGGACTTTTTCAAGGATTTTCAAAGATTTTCAACTTTATAAACTTAAGCTAGTGTCTTTGTAGTCTAGGCTATGCAAACAGAAATCGATGTAGCCTAGACAACCCTTGCTAGCTCAACAGACAACTCAAAATTTTCATTTGAGTATTTATCACACATATTTTTAGTTGAAGACTCTTAAAGCAGCCTTCCCTTGTTAAATAAATGTATGAAACTACTTCCTACAGCTGCATTTGTACTGTAAGAGGCAAAGCTGAACTCTCTATTGCATTCTATCTACCTTCTCCTGGTACAACCTGACTGATTTCCATGGGGTCTTTTTTAATTTCAAATGCATATGAAAAGTCATAGAGGTATATGATGTTATGTGAGGGGGAAGTCATTGAAGTCACATAGGCTAAAACATAGGTAAAAGTGATATTGTGGACTAGAAAATAGAGACTGATAATCTGTCCAGAGCATGGAAGTAATGATTTCCTTCAAAGCTGTAAAATTATACAAACATAAAACTGCTGCTATTCCAAAAAGGATCAGCTCCGCTGAGGTGAAAAAACAAGAGTCTATGTTTAGTAAGAATTGCATTGACCTGATGAGACCAGAGGTAGAACTTAAAACATTTTGTGCAACATTTAGGTTGAAAATGTTGAACAAAAGTGAAAACAGGCCTTACCCTTTCCTTTCTTAAAAAAACAAAAAAAAACAAAGAAAACCCACCGAAGTAGTAAAAACCTCCCAAAAATCCTAAATTCAGTCACACAGAAAACCACAGGTACTGCTTCAAAAATCTCTGAAATTTCCCTTCAGACTTTTAAAAGATACTAATATGATGTACAATATAAAAATGCATTAGGTTAAACTATTTCCCGCTATTTTCTTCCATGTCTACACTAGAGTGAGGAGGCATTTGAATTGATTCTCTTTTTAAAACCTCAGGAGATTGAAAACCTTTTAAAGGAGGCTTTTTGCACACTTTATAATATTTGTTTTCATGTCTCTCTGTGCACCAGCTACTGTATATCTTCATTATTTTTTTAGCAGGTTTTTTTTAACTGACAGCCTCCTCAAGACTACTTAGATAATAAGGTGAAAAAGGAATGGTTACAAAGAACTGACTTCACACTTGATCTCCTATCTCTCTTTATATATGTCCAATGCCTTTTCATGTTCATTTGATATTTAGGCAAGTACAAATTCTGTGTGTATCCTAAGACTTTATCTAATCCTTATATATGGATGGCAAGCCCTTCAAAGAAAGAAGGACTAACAAACTGTAGAGTTATTTATTTTAATCTTTGGTATTCCTATTCCAGGAAACACTAATAACAGTAGATTTACTGCAGCTCACAATGATCTATGATTCTTCAATGTAGAGACTGTTGTTGTTATTTTTATTGTCTTTTATTATAGATAGCTTTGGCAGCCGTATTTAAGTGCCAATATTATTTGTTCTAGCACACTGAACATAAGAGATCAAGATCATCTGCACTACTTTGTGTTTATTCACTGTATATATCCAAGCATCTAGGCAAAGTCACATGTATTGTCAGAACTGAAGACTCACACCAAATTGCTTCTGAACTATCAATTCATCAAGAAAATTGATGCTGGTTTCCTAGCTTTGACCTTACAATGGTGCAGAAAATATTTCCTGCTTAAAGCAGCACTTTCCAAGGAAAGAATTTTCATAATTTACTAGGAGGAATAGTTGGGGATACATTTCCATACCTTTAATGAACTTGATATAGCCTGCCAAGAGGAAACTGCAGTAATACACATCCATATTGCTTAGTACGCTACTGTACTGACTGTTTTTTCCTGTTCTTCAGAGGAAAGAGTGTTTGGTGCTGCTTTAATCAGGTACAGTGACAAAGGACATTCAGAGAGGTAAGGAAATTAATAGCTTATTCCTGGCATAAAGTCATTCATTACAAGCCCAGAAGAGACCCTAGTGAATTTGAGGTCTGACTCCTGTACAGTAGGATTTCCTGAATTAATTCCTATCTGAAGCAGAACACATCATATAGAAAAATACTGAGGCTATATTCAAACACTTCTGGTAAATCAATCAGTCTTAACCTGGATGAGCCCAGGGAGCAAGGTAAAAAAGCCTTATTAAGCTTATAATTACTGCAACAGAGTTTTAGTTTAATTTTAGAAGCACAGAGATTTTTCATTTTTTATGGCCTATAACACAATATTCCTGCAATTCAGAGCCAGAATTCTATGACAAAACAATGTTTTCCTTTAAAAAGTGTATTCTGCTGTGATTATCAAGGTCTTTTGCACTTCCTGAAGGCCTGAAGAACAACTGGTCTCAGCTGACTTCTAACTAACTATAGTATGGAAAAATTCAAGACAAACTTGGAAAAAAAAATCCTATATTTAAATGCTCTCAGTGTTATGAGAGGACTAAAGTGTGACAGAAGATTTAATCTGCATGCCATATGACTGTACTTCCACCCAGAAAATGTCTGTAGCTGATGTCTTCAGCCTACAGGTTCTACATTGGTATAAGAGCCTGTCCTGCCTGATGGCATTTCATATCACATCTAAGCAGTGCTGGAGATAGAGTGAGAGACTTGATTCTTCCAGGCTTCAATTCTTGCTAGTGGGAACATGGGGCCAAAACTTTGTCACCTCTCTTATCCCACTACTCACCAAATACTTACTCTTTCCTAGATGGATTAGATTCTAACAGTTTGGATGTGAAGTGATTTTGATTTCAAGCATGGGCTGAGGTATGTTCTCAGGAGGCAGAACATATGTACTTTTTGGATCTACTGAGACTATGGAAACCTTCCTTTGTGAGGGGAAATTAGCAATATTAATAAATCAATGTTGAGACACTTACTTAAGAAATTACTGTTGATGGACCTACAAAACTTATTTCTAAGTCTTCATTTTGAGTGATGTTTTTTGGTAAGTTAATGTGAAAAAAATGGTAGAATGATTTATAACACTGATTTTCTAGTTATAGGAGAATATTGTTCAAAATTAGTATGACACTAAAGGATGTTAATGATGTTACCTCGTGAATTCCTCCAAGCAATGGATAAGAATTACCCATTCACTTTGGAGGAATCAAGATTTGTCTTACCATAGTCACATGTTTCATCATTTTGTATTAATATAATTTTCAGAAATGTGATACACACTTATTTCTGCTAACACTATTCAGCCTAGCATGCTGAAACAGATTTTAAAATGCCATGAATCTAATGCTGTGTTCCTGAAGATATTAGTATGTACTGACAGTATATACTGTCATCAGTGTTTTAGAACTGATATTTTAACAGAGTCACATCATCTTGCAAAAAAAATTCTACACTTTTCTGACTTAATTCAGATAAGCATGCAAAGGTAAGGATAAGTCAGACAGGGAATACTCTTCTTACAGGAATGTGGTTTTTATGAACAATTTGTTACTTCTGTGTTCCTAACCTTGGATTCAGTCTGTCACTGTTTTTAGAGTCAGCTCAGTCCTACAAGCCACTGACATCTTGAAAGGATGCTTTAGGAATGGAAATACAGCTTAGCTTTGAGTAAAGCAAGGTTATCATCTTCTCCCAGGCTTCAATATAAAGGCATACAGAACATTTGAGGAAGTGGGAGCTCTAGCTCTAGGGTGCTCAGGATCTTGATAGGCATAAAACCAGACAACTACATGAAAGAGAAGCAAAACAAACGGAAGGCATTGTCCCTTAAGTGGTCAAAATGCCTCTCTCTCTCCCATCCTGAAGTACATTTCCTCACTGTACATGGCCGCTGGCCTAAAATACTTTGTTCTGTGTTTTAAAATAAGAATATTTCCCACACTGACATTTGTTTCCATTTCCATTTCCATTTGCAATTAGTATGAGGCAAAGACCAAATAATCCTTCATATAAGCTATCAATGATTTAATTTGCTGGCACAATATGTATATTCACTTGACAGTCTGGGCTAGATGAAGACCTACCCTGTGCCAATCAGCACGAAGGCACAACCTTCAGGTTTGTCTGACACAGAGGTATGGCATCTGGCAGTCTAGAGGAGTTTTTTGGGGTTTTTTTTACAATTTTTTATATATTCTACAACTAATTCAACAAAAATATCTATGAAATGAAAAGCTCTGAAAGTCACTTACCATATCAGCCTTTGGGTACTGTATAATGGTTTTCCATTATGGACTGAAATTAAGCAGTTATAAAGAAGCAGTAATTTCATAGTTAGCCACCCAGAAAGTTGGTCATGTTAAAACAGCATTTGAGAAAATTACAGGTAATATTATTCCTGAATGCAAATTAATGTCACTTCTGTCAGCCTCCTGGGACAGGAAAGCTCAAAAAATTTGTAGCCATCATGATCAGCCTGAATCTCAGAAAAAAAATCTGTGAAATGAAATAAAAGTACATGTAATTCAATACAGAAACATACACACTGATAAATAAGAAATGAATGGTTGTTGTGACATTCCATTATGACTGCTCACCCTATGGTTTCCTGAGGAATGAGAAGGGGAAACATACAGTTTTATACAGTACGTGAAAGCTATCCCAAAAGCACTGAAGCCTCAAGTGTCTTTCAAAAATCATGCTCCAGAAATGAATCCACATTAAATAATGCAACGCTCACATACTCCTTTTTATTTTATCCATTTAACCATGAAGGCTTAACTTTAATACACTCAGTGATTTTAATGGAATTTGATTGGATCCACTTTTGAGCCTGAACTGACTGAGGCGTAAAAAAGACTCAGTGACTTGGAAAGAGTTGCACAATTAGGCAGTAAGGACACATGTTTTACTTCCTCTCCTCAAAACAACGATACTCGTAGTAATAACGCTCTTCCTACAGAAAAAATCTAACCATCCAGCCAATAAAGACAAACCAACATCAACAACAATAAAACCAAGCTACTAACATTTTTAGAGTAAAACTTTAATTTCCCTGATGTGAAGAGATTTACTCCAGGAAGGATAATGGTGAATGTGACTCTAAGCCCTCAGGCTTGCCATCAGATGGATATAGAAGGTGAGCAGTTACTGTAAGGGTGAACACTGGCACAAAATCATAAGACCTTCCCTTTGACAATTAATTCATTGTAGCAACCTTCTCTCAGCCATGTATCAGCAAAGTATTTTGCATGAACTGACTTTCTGGTGTGTATTTACAACACAGTAAAGTCAAGCTGAAGATGTGTGTGAAATCCTTCCCTGAATTGAGGCCACAGTGTTGCTGTATTTTTCAAAATAAAAAAAGAATGTTTTAAAAGAAATATTTTTAAAGTAGTTTATGAATTTTAGATCCAAGTATAAAAGTATGTGGTGAATTTCTCTGTCTTTCTAAAATACCTTTTCGGGCCTTAATTATGTAGCAATTCAGCAGTATACTGAAAACAGACTAAAAGTGTTAGCAAAACTACTGAAATAGTGTTACTATCTGTGAAAATAAACAAGATCTCAGTTTAATGTGTAATGATAATTTGATTTTATTTATGAATTGCTATACTTTGAAAACAATCACTTTGAAATAATATTATTTTAAACAGTTTTCCTAGGCTCTTTCCCTTGGTTTCAGATGCTGATAAAGACATAGAGCTTATACAGTGCATCACCTGCCAGGAAAACACTCTTGTTTTCAGTTTTTCTTTCTAACAGTCTTATACCATTCCACATTTTCAAAGCATTTTGCGCCTTAATGGTTCATCCCTACAACACACAGATTCAGTTCTTGTGAGCACATTTCAATTAACATTTTTAATTAACTATTTAGTATTGGCCTGTCCACTACCGTACTGATTTTCTGAAGCAGCTATTCAATTTTCTGGCTCACTAGTCAGGTCAGAAACCATGGCCATATTATGATACAGAGTATTTATGATAAAGCAGTATAAACCTTAAAATACTGACAAACATTTTGAGCCTTGCTGGTTGCCAGCTATGCACAATACGTGTTAGAGAGTCATGTGTCCACTTACAGCCACAGTGCTCGGCTGTAGAGGAAAGGAAAATTAAGGTGGATTTTAAGTGAGATTTTCTGACTGCAGGGGAGAAGATGAAAAATTAATTCAGAATATTTCTGTTTCCTTCCTCTTTCCTTTGAACAAATTAGATGCCTTTTTAGATTGTTTTGAAAAATAAAATATTCACTTTTCTAATGAACTGAAGAGACTTATCTTCATGGCTAAAACTGCAGAAGGTGAGAAACTAGGAAAGATTTTTTTCTTTTGCAATGACATGTAGAAATGCAGTGCTTCAGCTTTGTCAGTGCACCCTTTAGATGCAGTCTGGGGAATCTATAGTACACAGTGCAATATCTTTTCTTACAAATGCTTCTTCATCAGACGGTACTATTTTTTCAGATTTCATTGCAGTAATTAATGAGAACATTATAAAAGGATAATAACAGATGAGCAAAACAGATACTACGTATAAATGAGAGGCTGACAATGAAAGAAGCAAAAAAAAAGACTGCTCAGCAAAGAAAGTGCCGTTCTAGATAGGAGGTAATATAAAAGGATAAGCAAAATTTAGACTGACATACACATTACGAATTACATTAAGAAATATAAATAAAAGACTTGTCAGCAATAGAGAGTAAAAGAGGGAGGGGAAGAAGAAGCAAAAAGCTTGGCAGCTGTGGAGTAAAGCTATGGAGAGACCAAAATCAATATAATAAAGACAGACTGCCTAGCAGAAATGACAAAATAAAAATAGAGATTTCTGCATCCAAGATGGAAGGAAAACTCAGAGGTTAAGGCATTCAAATGGAGGCAGTTTATCCCTAAGAGAGTTCTGAAAAGGCTGACAAATGAAATCATAGCTTACCTAATTTGGGTTTGTATATCCAAAAAGGTGACATCAGTGATGGAGAGCTAATACATAAAAAGCTACCTTTGAGAAGGGGAAAGGTAAATGACATAGAATTAAAGGCTTGTTCTGCTTACCTCAGTGGTGCAGAAAGGCTATAATACAGATTTTGAGAAAAGAGTAACTTAAAAAATGACCAAAATGAGGTAAAATATTATGCAGATTTACCAAAAAGATCAGGCAGGACTAACCTGACACTTTTACTTGATAAAATAACTGCTTTTCTAGACGATAGGAAAGAAGCTGGTCAATCTGTTTGGATTACAGCTAAGTATTTGGTACAGCATCACGTGGGAAATTATCAGTTAAGCAGGAGAAAATGTAGCCTAGTTCAAGAACTATAATGCTGAGAAGGAACATACTAAGAAAGGAAATAACAAACTACACTCACAGTCTAAGCATATTTTAATATAGCTGAGTTTCTTAATGGTTTGTCTTGTTTGATCTTATTTAATATTTTCATTATTAATGAATTCTATTAACATATTAATAACATTTTATTATGATCTCAGTCAAAAAAACAGGGAGTGTGCTAATACAGTTTGCTAGTGGTACAAAATTGGGAAACATAAAAGTCTCTGAATATCATTCAATAAGCTAAGGACATGAAGAAATTAATTAGGATATTGGCAATAAGTGAATAAAAGGGATCAGATTAAGTCAGTTAATACTAAGTGGAAGGATATTCTTTTAGGAACAAATAAAAAGTTGTATTATTATAAACTGGGCAGTAATGGCCTTCCGAAGCCCTTGTGTATCCCACATCCCCTAAATCTATTCATATCTTCCCTATCTAAATTATTCCTAACAGACAAACATCTTTAATTTTTTTTTTTAATTATCTCCTACAGTCAAAATCTCACATTCTCCCTGAGTACTCCATTACAGAGCTTATTTATTTCCTAATGCCAAATTTCTGTTTAATATATGTACTCCTTGTTCCACCATTCAAGTGCTAAGGAAAATGTTGAGTAGTATCTGACACAAACAGACCCTCTGAAGCTCTCCCCATTTACATGTATGTGCAAGAAAGATGGATTCAAGCTGAGAATGATGCAGAGAGGGGATATTCAGGTACAAAGTACATGGAGAGTCTATCACATGGAAAAGAAAGTGGGAAATGAGAGATTTACAGTCAGGTATACTTTAGTTATAACAAAAAAAGGGACTAAACCAGCTATGAGTGTAAATAAGGTTGGAAAGTAGATTTCTACTCATGAGAGTTGCTTTCTGTAAATAGGAGCATCAGAGACAAAAAAAAAATGTTTCTAAGATGGAGCTCAGTGACTTGTTAATGAAGTTATATGATGGGGTCATCTGAGATAACTGGAGCAAGAATCAGTCATACAAGAGGACACTTCCAGACCTCTGCTCCTGGAAGGAGGGCCTCTGACAACTCATAAAAGACCGTTCGAGGTCCTGATCCCAGTTCAGCCAGCTGCAGCAGGGAAAACACATGACAAGAGTATACCCAAAAGGATACTCAAAGCACAAAGAGGCTTGACTGTGATGTTCTAGCAGGTCACTATGTCTCATGTGCAAATTGCAGATTTGAAAGACTTAGAAAATGGCTCAGTTTAAGTCCTTTTTCTCTTACACAGCAAAGCCATTTACATCACTAGCTTTTAAGTTCTTCTCCAAAGTGTGAGAAACTGAAAGAGTTGTCAGCTGAGATGTCTCAAACATTGTGGTGGTTGGTTGATGTCTTAAACATTGTGGCGAGACAAGTTGAGATCTGCTTGGCAACACCAAACCACAAGTTAGAAGTCAGTTGGCACAGAGCAGGGGGAGGCATGTCAGAGGATGCACAGTTCAGTGTTTCTAATGTGCATCACAACTCACCATATATGGCCAGAGGTCACACAGAATTCACTTGAGGAAGGGGCTCATGACCATTGTTGTGGTTTAACCCCAATCGGCAACTAAGCACCACACAGCTGCTCGCTCACCCTCTCCCCACCCCCGGTAGGATGAGGAGAGAACCAAAAAAACCAA
>VZTL01064780.1:21344-58213 GCA_013400535.1 Scopus umbretta
GACCTCCCCCCCCCTTCCCCGCGGAGGGGGGGGGAGGCGGGGGGGGGAGCGCCCCCCGAGCCACATGGTGGGCTGGAGGAGGAGCCGTTGCCCAGGCAACAGCTGAGAGCATCCTTCACCCCTGGAAATCGTGTGCCGTCGCTGCCTCCACAGCCCCACGGCAGTGCCCAGGACCCCCCAGCGCCCCAGGGTCCATGTGCCCACCCAGGGCCCGCCGTGTCCGTGCGGCCCAGACCCGCTGGCTCCAGCTCTACGCCAGCACCCCCTCACCCACATGCTGCTCCCCCCAGCAAGGACAGGGGTGGGGATGAGGCACCCCCCCAAATGCCTGGGCTGGGGCACCGCTGGGCAGGGGGCAGCTGCGGACAGGCAGCGCCCCTTCCACACCCTGCTCGTGGCTCAGCCACAGGCTGCCCACACCCTGGCCCTGCCCCCAGAGCCACGCTGGCCGCGCTAACCGCATCACTAACCCGCTGGTGACCCCGGCACCTCCATGCCAGGGTGCCGCAGCCCAGGCAGTGCCAGCAGGGCGGCATGAGCATCCCTGGCTGGGGCGGTGGAAGCAACAGTCCCCATCCCCCCGCCCTCCCTGCCTGCCTTCCATGGCTGCAGAAAATTCCTGGATTTTACCCCAAGATGCCCCCTCCAAGTGTGAGAACTCCTCCTCGGCCCGCTCCCATAGCAACTGTTCCCTAGCTACCCAGCCGCACTTGCTATTCTCATCCCTGTGCAGCTGTGTGCAGCCCCCCGGCGCTGCGCACGAGGCTGCCGACGCTGCTGCCAGCCCTGCTGCCGACCCTGAACCCCAAACCCACCCTCATCCACCCTGACCAGGCTGCCCCTCTTTGCACGCTCCCCCCATGGTGACTGTCACGACCCTAACCCTACTCACGCCACGTCCCCGCTTCGAGGGATTGTCCCTTGGGCTAAGGAGGCAATGCCCCGTGCTGGCACAAGGTCCCCCTCTGCACAGTCCCCCCCCGAAGCAGCGATGCACAGCGCCCAGAGGGGAGGACTATGCCCCCAGCCCCACAGCACACCCGTGACAGACCAGGAGGGGCTGTGCTGAGAGCAAAGAGGGGAGTAGGGGGACATGCCCCAAAGAGGACCACAGCAGACAGGAGCACCCCAACGGCACAAGGCCTTGTACCTGTCACGCCCCTGCACCAACCCAAACTACGCAGCAGAAGCCACTGAGGGCCATCCGTGGTCCCCGGCGCTCAGCATCAGCCCTTGCTATAGAGAGCAGCCCTTCCCTGCAGGATATGAGCACCAGCAGAGCCCACGGCAGCCCAGGAATGAGGGTCTCTGCTCCTCTCCTCCGTACAGCCACCAACCCTGTACGGCCTGGAGCAGGCCTCCCCTCGACATGACAGAAATACAAGGCACGGCGAATCTTACACTTAACAAAAGGTTAAAAATTTAAATACTCTCCAACTTTAGTGCAAGGCAAGCAAATGATACCACAGGTCCAAGTAGGTGCTCAGCCCCCCCAGGGGGCCTGGCTCAGAACGAGCACAAGGCAGCAGCACGCACACATGCACGCACGCATGCGCGTGCATACACACACACACACACACACACACACACACACAGAGAGAAGAGACAAGTTATTGCTTGGGACACAACCAGGGCGAGTGTGCACAATAGGGGACAGAACTAGCAGAGGTGGGCTGAGCCCCGTGCTGCTCCCCAGGGACACGCAGGGCTCTGGGCCCTCCACTCCTGCCCTGCCCTCAGGCACAGGAGCTGCGCTGGCTCCCCAGGACACCTGGGGACGCACACTAGGCCGGTACAACGGGCGGGCTGCTCCCAGCCCTGCTCAGAGCACAACTCCAGGAACGGACATTCTCTTTACCATGGCTTTGCTCCCTGAGAGGAGGGTCCCTTACGTGTCTCCTCCTCTGATACTGAGCTGGGCCTGGGGACCACAGCACCCCCAGCATGTAGAGACGGCTAGTCTGGAGCAGGTGGAGCCGTGCTGGGGCCATCCTGCACCATATTGGGGGATCAGACCGACCCTTTGGACCCACAGCAGGTACCTCCTGAGCAGGTGCCGTGGGAGCAGTTGTGTCCCACTGTGCTGCAGGCAGCCTGCTGGCGGTCTGGAGGGGGCCAGGATCAGCTCCCTGGAGCTGGCAGCATGTGTGAGACGAGGCAGGAGGAAGCAGGCTCCAGCAGACAGGGAAGCAGGGATGAGGCAGTGATGCTCTGCTGCCAGGATGCAATGGTAGATGCTTTGGCACAGCAGTTTCCTGTGCCTCGGGGCTGAGCAATGGACTCCGCTGGAGCCAGGGACGCCTCAGCATGGCCAGAAAGGTCCAGGAAAGATGCATTAGGCACCTCAAGGCACAGAAGGCCTCTGCCCAGGACTCCCTGGTACAAAGCTGAGACCGTCACTCCCCCCATAGGAGGACATTTGTGCCTGTGACAGGGTGGGGGCACTGCAGGCCCCTACCTATAGATTAAAAACCGACATGTGATATGTACAGACCGACATATATAAATATACACCAAACCTGCAGTGCTGCTTTGGCACCGTGGAATGTGTCAGCAGAGCTGCTCCAGCCTGGCCTCGGCCCACACTGGCGCAATCCCTCCCTCCCACCCTGGGCCCGGGAGGGGAGCAGCAGCCGGCGGGCGGCAGCAGCACAATCCCAAGCGGCAGATTCAGAAGCGTCCAGGTCTGTCTTGGGGATGAGGACTTGCCCCTGGCCAAAGGCACCTTGGCCCAAGCTGCGTGCTGCCACCAGCCCTGGAGCCATCCTCATAGTCTTCAAATACAGATGTGTAAAGCTGTAAACAAATCCACCTTGCGGAGCCGCTGCTACCTTTGTCCTTCAGGCTGGGCTGTTGTTCTGCTGGGCACCCGGAGAGGTAAAGGGGGTCCCAGGGGCTGGAGAACAAGCTGTGCTCTTACAGCCGGGTGGGCTCTTCCTCACTGTCGCTGCAGTTTCCACAACAGTCCTGAAGTCAGAAGGGCAAGGAGAGGGAGGAGGGAGAGAGAGGAGCTCAGCAAGCAGAGGGTGAGCACGGTCACACAACCCAGCCTACAGCTGCCCTCTGGCAGGGAAGGGCCAGGCTCCCCCCAGCCTGCACGTGGGAGAGCTACATGGAGGCAAGGGGCTGGAGGAGACCCCCAGTCTGTAGAGAGACATTCAAAGCTGCATCTGGGGGCTCAGCTCCTGGCAGACAGACTGGTGAGCACGCAGCCGACTAGCTCAAAAGCTGGAAGAAGATGGTCTCCATGGACTACAGCCGCCCAGGGAGACAGCTCAGTGCCAGTACAGACAATCTGCCCCGCTCAGGGCTCAGCTGGCCGCAGAAGCAGCTGAAGCCCTTTTTTGCTGGAATGGGAGGGAGTCCGAGCGTGGGGCAAGGCCAAGCCTTTCATGGTTTCTCAACCCTTCTGTGTGTCCCAGACATCCGAAGGGAACTTCCCACAGCCCCCTGGGAGCAGAGCTCCCAGCAGTGGCGGTGCAGGGGCAGCTTTGGCTCAAGCTGAGGGCAAGGCCTCCCCCACAAAGGCAGCGAGAGCAGGGAAGCGGGATTAGTGGCTCAGGGGGCAGTTAGAACAAGCAGCTTGTGCTCTGCTGGGGGAAGGGGATAGGCACTGAAGGACAACACTCCTCTTTCCCAGATCTTGCCATGTCCGCGGGCCACCAGGTATTTCCCTGAGCAGAGCAGCCAGGAGAGACTGCTCACCTCTGGAAAGAGAAAACGTGGCAAATCACAGCTCAACCCCTGCTACAGGCAGCTGCCCATCCTCCAGCAGGTCTTGCCTGCCTTGGGAAAGGCTGGGTATTCCAGCCCAGAGCTGGCTCTGGCTAGGGCAGCCCACTGAACAGTGAAGCACAACTCGGAGCTCATCAGGGAAGCACGAGTCAGCACCAGGTGGCTGAGAGTGGGTCCAGAGCCAACCATGCTTGAGTCCCACAGCTGCAAGCAGCTGTTGAGAGGCAGCAGCCCAGACTTTGCCAGTCCTGAAAAGAAGGCAAAGACTGTTCTGGGCAGAGGAGATAGACAGGCAAGCAAGCCCATAGCAGCTGCAAGACATTTCCATTCTCCTCATCCCTTGAAAGCACTGCTCTCTCTGCCTGCTCAAGGTCTGGCAGAAATGCTCCGGGGAGTCCAGGAGCTCATTCCAAGAGCAACGTCTTCTTCAGGGATGGTATTATTCATGTGGGAAGGCAGCAAACTTGCTATTTTGGTGCCTGAGCAACAACATTGCTCTGCCTGTGTGACTGCAGCATGTTTAGCCAGGACACTCCATCCAGCTCCGTCAACTCCCCCAGCATAGGGAGTGGCAGCCAGGTGAGGGCTGGCTCCCTGCAGCCTTGTGTGGATCCCCCTGAGAGCTCTGGGGTCTGGCCACCCAGAGCAGGGGGAGACTGCCTGCTGCTCTCTCATGCCCACCTCCCTGCCAGCTCTGCCTGGCACAGGCAGGCGTGGGCTCATTGCTGCTAGAGGACTTGCTGTGGAGGAAACGCTGGTCAAACACTCTTACCTGTCTGCTGAATAAGCGCTGGAGTAACCCTTTTTTGGGTTGTGGAGAAGGCTGCCCTTTCCAGTCCAGGTCTGGGGGCACTGTGCCATCTGTGCTAAAGATATTCAGCTCCTTAAAACACTCCGTCTCAATCATCTGTAAGAGGGCACAGATGGCTGCAGTGACTGCCACACAAAACCCATCACCAAGGGCCCAGCAGAGTGCAAAAACAGCAGGGACAGCACGAACCCTGTGGGACACTGCACTCTGCCCTGGTGGGCACAAGCAGGAGCAAAGACCCATCCTGCAAACCTACCTCATTCTGCCAAGGAATGGGCACACTTCCCGTAGCAAACTTCTGGTAGAAGTCATTGTCTGTGGGCTCCAGCTCCACCCCTTTCACTGTAGAGAACTGCTCGATGTCCAGAACATCCTTGCAGTAGATGGCCTGGGGCTAAACAGCACAAGGACTGCTCTAATGCCAGGCTCCAAGAAGATACCACCACCTCAAAAAACTATGGCTTGTGGCCAAGACTAGGCCCCCTCCCCCTGCAGCCCAGAGCTTGCTTGACCCCTGTTCTGCCAGGCTCTAGAAACAAGGGGGTCCTGCTTCCCTGAGAGCACTGGGGACTGAAAAGGTCAGGATACGAACAGGCACTTACATCTGGCTTGAAGGGGGGGTCCAGCATGCCTGCTTCCAGCCTCCTGAAGTTGAGGTGCTTGAAGAGAGGGTGCTCCTTCACTTCCTTGGCCCCAGCTCCTCGGCACCCCAGGCGCTCCAGAGGGTCTTTGCAGAGGAGCTGCAATACAAAGGAAATCAGTGCCTCGGGTGGAGGGTGCTTTGGGCAGGAGCAGCCCTGAGGTCAGCCGGGCTCCCGCAGTATGTCTCTAGGGACAGCACGGGCCCGCTAGGCAGCTGGGAGAACGAGGAATTAAGGCACTCTGGACCCTCCTGCACTGCCTTATCAAAGACAAGGGAACCTGGCTGCCACCAGCACCTCTGCAGAGAGCAGCCTCAATGTTCTCCTGCTGTGTACAAAGAGGCGGTGGGAGCGAAGGGACAGGGATGTACCATGGTGCAGAGGGAGCGGGCGCAGGGCGAGAACTTCTCCGAGTACTCCTCCTGCACTTCCTTCACCAACCGCTCCACCTCCTCCCGCTTGATCTTCTTCTTGCGCTGCTGGAAGGGGGACTGTCCCTCAATCATCTCGTACACCAGGCAGCCCAGAGCCCACCAGTCTGGGCTAAAGGTGTAGCGCTCGTTCTTCACCACTTCTGGAGCTACACAGGAGCAGAGGTGAGGGATGTGAGAGGGCAGGGAGAGCACATGTGCAGTCAGAAACCACTTTTCATATATGCAGTCATAAAACCAGGGCCACTTACCCATGTAGCCAACTGTCCCAACCCGGCCCTTGATTGTTTGGCCCTCTGGCACATGTACAGCTAGCCCCAGGTCTGAGATACGGATGTGACCTGCACAGAAGAGGAGGCAAGTTAACAGGACAAGATCAAGGAGCAATGTTTGAAGCTGCCAAGAACACAGAGCAACCCTGGTTCAACCAGAGGAAGAGAGAAGGACTCAGGCCCAGGGCTCCTCTTGACCCTGCACTCACCATGGTCATCCAGCAATATGTTCTCTGGCTTCAGATCCCTAGGAAGGAAGGGACTTGATTAGCAAAAAGTCTGTTGTCAAAGCAAAGGACACAAGCAACAGTGACATCTCGAGAAGCCACAAATAAGCAGCAGAGGAATGCAATACCCCTGCCCTGGGCATACAGCTAATCTTCTCCTCAGCCCTGCCCTGGAGTTAGACCTGCAAGCTCTCCCCTCCCAGGAAGAGAGGCAGGACATGACAACCTTCAACCCTCTGCAAGGAAGCAGTGAGCCTGTGGCTGATTCCCTCTTTGTAGGTGCAGAACTCACTATGGAACAGGCTGTGCAAGAGAGAAGGAGCACAGGCTTCTTCTGCTTGTCCTGCCCCAGGGCAGGGCACAGGGTAGGAGGGACATTCCGGCTCTGAGTTTAGCCATGCTATCCTTAACACTACATCGCACAACCTGGTGAGTACAGTCATACAATCGGCTTGTTCTCCCTCCTGCCCAGCTCTCAGTCTTGAATGTATCAGGGCAGCCTACCCTCCTTTGTTCTAGTGTCAATACTGCCCAGGGAGTTAAGCACTCAAGTGCCTGCCCCAAGGTGTTTACTGCATGATCACATCCTATTCTTGGTGATCGTTTACCAGGAATAAGCCAAGTTAAGCTCTCCTGTCTCTCCCATGAGACTAGCTTTCTGTTCCTGATCCCCTCTCACCCAGCTCTGTGCTGCTTTCAAGCCTGAACTTATTTTCTTGAGCAGACAGACCCAGCTGGGCTAGTAAGAGCAGCAGGAACCACCTTGCTTCTGCAGCCCATACAAGGTCTCCCAGCAGGGGCCAGGCAGCACGCACCTGTACACTATCCTCTCCTGGTGCAAGTCCTCGAGGCCACAGCAGATCTCGGCAGCATAGAAAGCTGCCCGAGGCTCCTCAAAGCCAGCTTCTCCCATGTGGTAGATATGGAACTTGAGGTCCCCTCCATTCATGAGGGTCAGCACTAGGCAGAGAGCATCTTTAGTTTCATATGCATAGGCTAAGCTCACCTGCAATTCAGGGCAGAAAGGCTGTTAGAAGACACAGCTGGAAGAGGGAGGTGCCCACGCTCTGATAGGCATTTTGTCACCCAAGCAGCAGGACTGGGCCTTTGCCAGCAGAGGAGGCAGAGGGGGAACTGTGCAAACCCATGGAGGATGTGGAAGTGCCCAGCAGCCCCAGCATATCCCCACCTTTCCTCAGACAGAGAGGACACTATTGACACTAGAGCCAGAACTGTCCCCCTCCAGGGGCAAGCAGCACCCAACAGCAACCCCTGGGCAGTGTCTGACAAATCTGTAAACAGAGGTTTCGGGCTGTCCGCACCTCACTGCAGCCAGGGAGCGAGCTCCCCACCACACAGCTCAGGGCTAGGTTTCTGCCCATCTGGCTGTCTGGAGAGACAGTTCTTGCTACCTTCTTGTGACCCAGAGGTTAAGGAGGTGCCTGTGAGACCAGATGGGTGTTTGGGCCTCATTTTGGGGACATATACAGCATCTTGTGGAGGCAGTAGGAGGTCCTGCCAGATCCCAGCCTTGTGAGAGATCTGCAGCTACCAGAACCCTACCACATGGGCAGGGCCTGCTGCTGCCTCTCCACATGGGGTGAGGAGCACAGAGGTACCGGGCTGGCTGGTCGGAGGAAAAATCAACCACCACAGCAAAGTGAGAGCAATTCCTATGTACTTACTACAAACCTACTGTTCACTTTTTCCAGGATCTGTTTCTCATTCAGGGCCATGGCCTCTCCTTTCCGCTTTTTGATCCGTTTCTTCTCCAGCTTCTTGCAGGCATACATCTTCCCCGTGGCACGCACTTGGCAGGCACAAACCTGGAGAGGGGACAAGGCTCAGCACCCTCCCACTGCCGTTTCCAGGGTGAGGGTCTAGGTTCTGCTCTCAGGAAGAGGCACGGGAAGGCAAAGATGTTGCTGTCCCCGCCTCACTCTGAGGTTAGCAAGAAGTCCATTGTCAATGCTGGACACAGGGAACAGCAACGTCTCCAGATGTCACAGATAAGCAGCAGAGGGCTTCGATGCCCCTGCCACTTGTAGCAGCACCATGGCTGGTGCCTGGGAACACAGAAGGACACTCCAGAAACAGAAGGAAGCCTAAAAGCAACAGAAAGCTGGAGTGCGGTTTCCCTGCCAAGACACCAGGAACAGACCTGACTTTCTACCCCGGCAGCAGTATGCACCACAGGGCACATGCTACCTACCCTGTGCAACACCTTCCACATGCCCAGGGCCTGGTGAGAGGGGAGCTCCTGCCCCTCAGAGGGGAACTGACAGATCATGCAATGCCCAGACCACAGCTGTGCCCAGCACAGGGTCCCCACAGCCCCCCGCCCCCAGCAAGCAGCACCTGCCTCCAGAAGCTAGAGCAGCTTCTGGCACCCTGATGGCCAACCCAGGCCTGCATCTGGCAGCAGGCAATGGTGGCTGCCTGGCACCCTGAATGCAGAGGAAATGCTGGTCACTCACCTCCCCAAAACCGCCCTTGCCCAGCACACGGTACTGGCGGAAAGTGTTTTTGGTCACTGGCTGCCTGTGAGGGAAAGGAAACTGGAGTGAGATGGGAGCAGGGAGAGGGCAGGGGCTGAAGCCCAAACCACCCCCATGCCCTGGCCTGAGAGACTGTGGCCCACCCCAAAACCCCTGCTCAAGCAGACCTTGCTTCCCTGCAAGGCAAGCAAGGCTGGGGCTGCTGGTGGTGCCAATAAAGGGCCCTGAAGGAGAGCAAGAGTAGACAAAGGTCAAGCCCTTGGCTCCTGCCAGGGCCCAGCATGGGAAGGAGTCCGAGGGACCCCTCAGGCAGCCCACGTGAGCAGGGCGCAGGTATCCCAGGAATGCTGGGGAGCATTACCGTTCCAGCCATTTCCACTGCAGGAATCGGTTGAAGTACAAGCTGTCGAGGTAGTCGGCAAAGGGAGCCACACTCAGGTAGTCATGGATAAGCCTAGGAAAGAACAGAGCCAGCAAGGTTGCTGAGAGCTGATCACAGCCGTGGAAAAGGCTGGTGGTCCAAGGAAAGAGGAAGTGAGCAGGTCCAAGAGCCTGGTCACTTTGCAATCCCCTCACCCAGCCTGGTGCTGAACCACCCACGTACCCCGTGCAGCCCTGGCCCAGAAAGCCCACCCTCTGCACTAAGCCTGATGCAAAAGGAAGGTGCGTTGGTGGTACCGCTGTGATGAACGCAGCACCCAGGGACCAGGCTGGCACTGCTGATTGTGGCCTCTCAGCACCAGCCCAGGCTGCAGGACAAAGGGGGACGATGGGACTCTTTGCAAATGCCCCTCTGCTCACAGGGCAAACGCACACACAAGGCTGTAATCAGCTGCTGAAAGCTGCTAGCAATGTTCAGCACCAGGCACTGAGTTGTTCACTTTCAGATGAATATCCAGCACAAAAGGCCACAGGGGATCCTGCTCGAGAGAGCTAACTGCCTCAGAGACTGGTGCCAGGGCTGCCCAGTGGAGTAAAGAGCCTTAGACATAGTGTCTAGACTGGAGACATGCATCAAGGAGAAGTGGATGGACTCTTCCCCTTTCAGAGCTTGCCAAGAGCAGGCAGGACCCAGCCTGGAGGCTCTGCATTCAGACAGCGACACCAGTTACCACACACAGAGCTAACGCTCCCCAGAAGACTGCAGCAAACCCATTGCCACAGCCCTGTACTCTATTAGGCAACGTGCTCCAGCTACTGTTCAGGGAGGGGTGGAGGCCATAAGCCCAGTTTGCCCAACAGCTTCCGCTTCGCACCCAGAGCCAGGACCTCAGCCACTGCTTCTGCGATGGGAACAGAAGTGACCTTAGATCTCTGCAGCAACAGCCAGCGTAACCTAACCACAACTGCCACATCTGCAGCCAGTGGGAGAGGACAGCTGGCATTGGGACTGCAGCCGTCAACTCTGCTCTACGGGTGCCTATGAGATCCTGACACAAGACTAGGAACAGCATGGCCAGATGTTGAGGCTTGCTGAAATGTGGTCTTCCCAAATGGCAGCTCAGACCCATGGCAGACTGAGAGAAGCGACGGAGGCTTCTGCAGCAGCTTGTGGCTCCCAGAGCCCATGGGAGCTCCTTGCATTTGCTTTCCTGAAGCTGTGCTGCAAAATGCTAGCCCAAAAATCCCCAGGCCCCAGCCTTCACTCTCCTGGAGGAAGGGACCACAAGGGCCAAGGTGAGTTAGCTGCAGCATCTACCCCATGCCATGGTGTGACCTGCTGGCAGGCCCCAGCCCTCCAACTTACTTAGTGGATTCCTTGAAGAGCTCCTTGGAAGGTTCCTGCTCCAGCCTCTCACAACAGGCATCCACCAGCTGTGAGGGGACTTCAGGCACATGGTCCTCACTCTGGGGACAAAGGGAGGGAGTCAGACATAGGGAGGATCAGACATCCTTCCAAGGATCCTCCCAGGAAGAAGCAGCTCACAGCACCAGCACACAGGCACCCATCTGCCTTAGGGACAGTGGGAAAAGCAGCAATGGTCACTTGTGAGGTAGCAGGGTAGCTCTGTACTCTGCCCTCACCACCCTGCCCAGCATGTTCACTGTGGCAGGACAGGGGTAATGACAGCTGTCAGCTTTCCAACTGCTCTACTGTTGCAGGCAGCAAACACAACCCTCTTACTCACATTTGGCTTCAAGTACTTTTCAATCAGGTGCTGCCCACATTCCTTCCGCTTCTCATCTGGAGCCACTTCGTACCCTGCCTGCACAGAGCAAACAGCATGAGGAGCAGGTCCAGCCAGGAACCAAGCCTTGCTACTGGGCAACAGCTGTGGAGCAGCAACACTCTCTGCCCAGGGTATCCTATGCTTTCCTGGAAAACCAGATCTCCGGCAAACAGCTCCCTAAGCAAAGGCCCAGCCCTATCTTGGAGAAACTGCAACTCACAAGTTTTTCCTTCAGGAAAACCTTACACGCCCAGGAGTACCTGGCAAGTGCAGGAGCACCCAGGGCCAACCAGTCCATGCCCAGGGCACCAAGAACATCCCTGCCTCCCCCAGCGAAGCCTGATGGGCTTTGCTCTTACCACGGCATCCAGGAACTTGACGCAGCGTGACAGCTCAGGTCGTGTCTCGCAGAACTGCCGAAAGAGCATGTGCCCAATGGGCTGCTTCTCACATAGGCTGTGGTAGTCCCGCTCTGCAAATGTGGAGAAGACCACTCAACTGCCAACCACCAAGGAGCAGCCACAGCCCACCACCCTTGCCACAGGAGGTGATGGAGAGGCTTGCGACTTGTGAGCTGGCTGCTCACAGGTCCCACCAGCCTGAGACTCCCAGGAAAGTGAAATGCACGCAACGGGGACAAGAGGCATGACCAAGCTTTTATGTTCCCCTATGGAAGATCCTCTTCTCAAAACTCTCCCCAGGTGATCGACTGACTACTCCAGACATACAACTTTCCTTGGAACATGAGGAACACACCGAGCTTATTTTGAGGCAGATCACCCAGGCCAAGAGTTGCTCTGATGACTCTTACAAACCACTTGTATGCCCAAAGGCCCTGCTAGAAGCAGCAGCATCAAAATGGAGGGCACCATTTCCACAGATGTCCTGTTAATGCTGCACACAGCAATTAGACCCCTCCATGGGACAGCCACTCACTTGTATGACAACTCTTACTGCGCACCAGAGCTCGGCTTCCCTGCTGATTCCTCCTACCCCTCTCTGAAGTCTGGCAGCCCAGGCACAAATCCCTTTGACTATCCAGAGCACTTCCAGTTCTCTGCTTTTTTTTGACACCCCTTCCACTCACACGATGTTGTCTGATTGCGGGCCAGAACAGATTTCTGTTACAGCCATTGCCACGAAGGGCTGCGGGCTGCCTGGGGTGCAGATGTACAGCCATCCACCGGCTCACAGGGGATCTTCCAGTACTCCCCGGGGCTGGGTACTGCCGGCTTTCCCCTCCCCACACAGTAGTTTCTCCCAAGGAAGCTGCGGCTTCCTGAGGGTGCACAAGATCATGGAGACGGCCTGGCTGCGGTGGGGGAGGAGGCTGCCTCACCAGCTCCACCGCACCGGCTGGTTTCCTTGTGTCTGCAGGGTAAGGAGTTCCCTTCAGCTGGGGAGGACGAGAGTTTGCTGCTGGCGAGATCAGAAACTTCTGGCTGCCCTCGCTGCTGCCCGGGCTCACACAAGGTTGCTACCTGCAGTCAGGGCACACAAAGCTTAATTCTGCAATGGGCAACCATCCCACCATGCCCACAGTCCTGCCAAGCCTCTGGAATAGGAAAGAAATGCCTTTCTAGCAGGCTGTGAGGGGAAAACAAAATCGCTCCAGCCAAAGAGTGACCCAAGCACAAGGAATGGGACCATCTTTTCCAAGGGGAAATCAAATGAGGCGGCCACCACCTGGGCCAGAAGCACTTCTCGCATGCCTCTCAGAGGGGAAGTGGGGACACGGGTAGTGACAGCCAGTTGCTGGGAGGGACTTGCCTTCCAAAGCATCACAAGGTCACTGTCCTGGACAGTGGGTCAGCAGAGACAGACAGACCACCAGCACTCACCACCGGCAAACGGGCAGCATAATGAAGGTGAAGTTCAGTGCTGGAAAACATGTCATGACACCCACAGGAAGGGCAGCTGCAGGCAGAGGATGGGCATCATCTGAGGGAAAGCTCTGCTCGGGGCACATACATCAGAGAAGCAGACTGGGGTTGAGATGGCCAAGATGGGAGCTGCAAGGAGAGCCCAGGCCAGAGCTGTGTTTGGCACTCGGGACCTGCTCCAGAGAGACAGTTTGCAGCAAAACCAAGGTGAGAGTCTCCATCTGACTACATTCAGTTGTGAAGCTGGCCCCAGGAGGTGATGCATGGCGTGCACAGCAGCAGAACCAGGCTGTTGTGAGCTTGGAGGTTACAGTGTGGATGATGGATGAGTTATTCCAAGTCCTGCAGTCCCATGTGCCCTCAAAGGGAACCACTCCTCTCCTTGGGACTGCCAGGACCTGGAAAACCTGGGCAGGGTGGAACTGGGGACTGGAGCTGCAGAAACCTCTCAAACCCATGCAGCCCAGTGACACCTGCTCTGAAGCAAGGCCAGCGCTGTGCCACTCTCCAGCTGGCAGCTGAATCTGGAGTGACAACTTAAACAAGCTCTCCCCTTCCCAGGAAGCAAAGCATTCCCACCCTCTGTGCCCCAAAACAATTTCATGTGATCTCAGGACCAAGCCTGCTGCACAAACAACATTAAAACCATGAAGAGTCCAAAGTACAGTATTAAATGAGGCCAAGCCCTGCCCAATTGTACAATTCTCACCTATACCACACAGCAAGAACTCAGTTTTGCCTTAGTAAAGCTGCTGCTTTAGTGTTAGAATCTGAGGTCTACAGAGCAGTGCTGAATTCCAGCCAGGGAGTCCAGAAGACGTTAGCTGGACCTTTGTATTTATGCAAAGGCACCCCAGAGTGACGTTCCAAAGCTCTGCAACACTGAGCAGTCTGTTTGCACAGAGAAGGGTGCATATCTCTAGTGAAGCTTGTCACAGTCTGGAAGGCATGCGGGTACATCAACAGGTACTATCCAGTGAGCGTCACGCAGCTGTGACTTACCCACCCATCATTTCTTCCCTACATCCTGAGCTCCAAGTGATCCTGGCTGGATTTTGACTGACACATGCCCCGTCATATATCCCTGACCCTCGTGGGACTCAACTGCCTTCAGGCGCACCCACCTTTGGGTGCACAACACCCACACACGCTCACCCACTGGCCCCGCTCCGGAGCGGAGCCCGGGCGCTGCTCAGCTCCCGCCAGCCACCGCATCTCACCAAGGGTTTGTCGAAGATCCTCGCAGAGGCTGATGTGGGGGAACTGCAGCATCTGGCGCCATTTCTTACTCTTGCCCTTCCGGTTTCCGCCACCACCTGCAGGGCACACAAAATCGGTGCCATGAGTTATGAAGCAAGGACGTATGACTGCAGCCTAACCTTACCAGGAGCCGAGAGGAGACACCCTCTGTCCATTTACACGAGCAAGCCCAGGCAAGGAAAACAAGACCGAAGTGGTACTGCCGTCTCCTGGCTGGTGGAACAAAAGCACTAGAGCCTCTCACTGCCAGAGGAAGCGGACGGACCAACCACTCTGGCTGCTGAACAGTCACAACCAAGAACACAAAGACACAAAGACTGGACATCTCAGTGACTTGTATTTAAATCTGGAGAACCAGGGCAGGGGCAGGAGCGCTAGCCACAGGTTACTCTATGCCTGCACAAGTTTTTGGCTCCCAGGCCTGTCCTCAGGACCTCTGCATAACTAAGTACCTCTCGAGGCCAAGCCTTGCTCGGTGTGAAGCTCTTTCTGCAGTAGTAACGATGTTCATGCCACCTACTCATTCCAGACTGATTGCTTACTCCAGGGAGGGGCTCTCAGAGAGAGGACACGAAGCTGGGAGACAGGAATTCCTGCTCTAATCCTGGCTCCACAGACAACTCACTGCATTGCCTGAGGCTCATCACTTCAGTTTCCCACCTGTGAAGTGGGGACACTCCCACCTTTCTCCAGAGATAAGCCAGTCTCAGAAAAGCAAGATCCAAGAACTAGATATTATTCCAACTTAAGTTGCTGGAGTAAATGCCTGGTGCTGTAGGACAGGGTGGGAAAGCTTCTAGATAGACCAAAAAATTTACATTATAGCAAGCACTAAGTACTGAAATACTTGTATGCCTGATTGCTGGGATCAGCCAAACTCCAAGGATTGCCTTCCCCCTGCCAACACACACACAATCTCCCACCTCCCTTTGGAAATACATTAAACTACCCTGAGCTGGGCCAAAGGCACAGCTTTCTGAAATCAGGGGTGGGGGTTGAACATCATTTATCAGCTCTTGAGAAACACTTTCATAGCACTTTCCTCCACTGCGGATGCAAGTCAGCCCCTAATCCTAGACACAGCATCCAGCTACCCGTGCCGCAGGAGGCCTCGATTGGACAGGCAGGTGTCAGGGGGCCATCACAGCCAGCCTTCTGCAGGGCCAGCCCCAGGTCTGAGCCGCTGGCACGCTGCAGGTCGCTGCACTACATCTGCCCTGCACCAGCAGCTGGGCTGCACGATTGTACAAACTCAGGAAGGAAGTGACTCAAGGGTAGAGCAGCGGTGGAAGAAACCAGCAGCACAGACACCTTCTTGTCAGCCATGGCTTGTGGCATCGAAACAGATGGGGACAACTACACGAGGGCACCAGAGGATAAGCCATCCTCACCCCAAGAGTGTTCAAGGAAAGGCAGAGTAATGCCCCAAAGCACTCGGAGGATGAGGACCAGCAGCTTGCGTTTCCTAAGAGTTGTTTGCTTTAAGAAGATACTCCAGCACCCTTCTCACACGGTTCTCCCCCACGCTCCCGGCACCACAGCAAACACCCCAGCAGGGAACTTGTCTCCTGCATACCAACTTCCCAGCACTCTGTTTTGGAGACGGGGCAAGGGATGGGCAGCCTCCACCCAGAGCTCACCACAGGGGAGCTTCAGGGCTTGGTGATACCTCAAAGCTGGTCTGTTGTTCCTCTACCAGAGGCCAGCAGGCAAGGGGGACAACAGGGGAAGGATCCTTCACCTTCCCTCAGCCAAATTGTTCTAGAAGAGTTTGAAGGAAACACAGAGCATGGTCATCCTATGGCAGTAGCTGAAGATGGCTATCAGCAGCTCCCCCAGCATGTCCAGGGTGATCTCAGCCCCACACTCCCACACCAGACCAGGAGGCTCCCAAAAAGGCTGGGCTGGAGCAAAGCACCTGGTGCTGCCAGACCTGGCCAGCAAAGCAGTTCTGTCCTGTCACACAGGCTGCCAGAGTTCACCACAGCAGCCACCATGGCCACCCAGCCGCGGGTGGGAGAGCCATGCGCAGGCAGCACAGCCCCCCGTGGCTCTCACAGGCCAGAAAACATCTGGCACGAGAGTACCAGTGGATTATATCTGCCTGCAGCCAAACTGTCTACTGCCTGCCCAGGCTGAGGCACGAGAGGAGCACCGGGAAGCACCATGGTAGCTGTCGCTCTGCATCAGCAACCAAACTCCACTCTGATGAAGGCACAGTAGGAACCAGTCTCCTGGTCACTCACTCCATGGGAAGCAGGGTTTCGTGTCTAGAGGTCACAAATGCCACTGTTTGGTTTTGTCTGGATTTGAACGAAACCTTGCCATTATGAACCACAATGTCATGGTCCACCACGGTCACTGTAACTGAAGTACCTACACAAAGTCTGATTTTCAAGCAGCTCAGAAATGTTTCTGCCCATGTAAATTTAATTTTGCTGCTCTTTGCTCCCACAAATCTAATCTCTAAAGCCCTCTAAGTAGATTTCAGTGGCCCCTCAGGCTCCGAAATGACTTAGTCTGACCAGCTGCACACCGTGGGCCAGGAGGGACTGTACTTCCCCGCCACTTTACGTGATCTAATGAACTCCCAGATGCCTGGCTGAATCAGATCTTCTCTGCAAAGGATGAGACTCCTATGCAACAGACTTCCCAGCTCTCTCCTTAAGCCATCCTGAGGCTTCTCTGCATGGCGGGCTGCATCCCCGACTGAGGCCCCGGAATTCAGCCGTGACCCCTGAAGCAGCAGGCTTGTGGGGATTTGTGGCCCTGCAGCAAAGCTCCTGGCACTGAGTGGACCAGGAGCCAGGGTTGGTGTGAAGGTGGTGGAGGGGTGGGGCTCAGAGCCGCAGTTTCGGGACCGGCCCTTGTGTGGGAAGCAGCAGTTTACCAGCCTGAAAGCAACTTCTAAAGCTGCTTTTCCCCTCCGCCAGAGGGGCGCGAGCAGCCTCTGGAAGGGGCAAGGCTGGAGGCTGCCAGCACCGGCGGGGGGCAGGCGGGGGCTGCAGGGCGGCTGCCACAGGGAGAGGCACCAAGGCCACCCTAGGAGGGCTCAGCGCCCCCGGAGGAAGCACAGCCCGGGGCGCTGAGCAACCCCCGCCTGCCCGGAGCAGCGCCCAGCGCCGGGGCTTCGCTTCGGGCCGAGGGCTTTTAGGCGGCCTGTGCCCAACCTGCGCTGTTACCTCCCCGTTCCCAGCGGCGCCGCGGGCAGCCAAGGCCGCGACCCCCCGGAGGGCCAGCCCGGGGCTGAGTCCCGGCCGCAGACATCGCCGGAGCCTGCAGCCCGCCCGGCCGCAGCCCGGGCGAGCGGACGCCGCTCGAGGAGGCGGCCTNCACGCTCCTCCCGCGCCGCGCTCCCATTGGCCCAGCCTCCCAGGAAGCCTCGCCCCCTCCGCCGTGCCGCTGCCCTCCCGTTGGCCCCGCGGCGGGAGGGGGTGTGAGAGGGCGGGGCGGAGAGAGAGAAGCGCGCGTCATTCGGCGGCCATTGGCGAAGCCCTGCCGGGAAGAGAGGGCGGGTGCTGATTGGAGGGCGAGGTGTCACTCAGGGAGCGGAGCCGCCTCTCCGGGAACGGATTGGGTGAGCGTCAACAGCGCCCACCGCAGATCGGGCTCCGCCTCCTCTGGCGTCTGATTCGGAGAAGAGCTGCCACTCCGCTGCTGGCTGGGTCGTGATAGGGACATTTCTTAGGGGGTGGGGCCGTCCGGCTGTTTATAAGGGGGACACTGGGGCAGTGGGCTCCATAGCGAGCGTGGGCGTGCCGCCGTGCCGGGAGTGGCGTTTCCCCCGGCTGCTGGTGACCCACGGTCCTCTCTGGGCTCTTCTGCGCTCCTCTTAAAAGCAGTTACTTGTTTAGAGGAGCCTTCCCCTCTTTGCAGTCTGCCTCTGTGCTTGAGTGCCCGGTGGCCTCAATAAAGTTTTTCCAAGCACCCACATGTCCGGTGTTAGTCAATCCCTGTGTTATGGGGCAGGTGACACAAGCTGTGGTGGAGTCTTGGGGTTTCCTCATCCCCAGGTGCCCTGGGTGTTGGGGGTTCAGCACTGGCCTTGTCTGCTGTCCTCGTCCTGCTGGGGCTGACCCCAGAGGCTGCTCATGTGCTATTCTGATGTTTGAGCTTCTCTTGCTACTTCTGAAGGCTTCTTCCCTCTGTTGGTTTGCTCTGAAAGCCCCTTTTTCACTTCAATTAGCAGCAGCCTTACCCTATCTGAAGACAAGCTGTGGCATGGGAATGTCTCCCCAGCAAATACGTCACTGATTTCTCTGCAGAGCTCTATCCTCCTCGAGCACCCCTTGGTGGTCTATCAGCCCTGCAGATGACCTTCCTGGCTCCCTGCTTCTCCTGGGTGTAAAACCGTTCATTAACCCTCTTACCCGTTAGCAAATTGCGCCTGCCCCACTTTCTGCTCCTGGCGTTCAGGAGTGGACATCACCTCTGCCTTCCGATGGCTCCTGTCTCTTGCTCCAGCCCACACGTGATGCCTCCCTCCTGCCTTGCATGCGGTGGCTGGTGGCAATGGGGCTGCCCCGGGTGTGAGGTTGGTGGTGGCTGGGGCACAGAGGAACATGTGGTGATGGGCAGGTCCCTCCACTGGCCCCTGTCAATGGTGACCTGGTGGTGGGGGCCAGGGCCCCCGAGCACTGCTCAGCTGGGCTGTGCTAGCGAGCAGGAGGGAAGAGGTTCATGTTCTCAGGCTGTAGCAAAGCTAATAATAACACTAATTATTCCAAGCACTCATTGCCTGTGCAAACGGTACTGACTATGGTCCACTGTGCCCTTCAGCATCCGCTGGAGATCAGGTGTTGCAAAAAAAAAGATCTGGTTACAAACCCACAGCCATAACAAGGAGAATGCTTTGCCCTGCCAAACCTCGGAGATGATCTCCCATGTCACTCTGCCATGAGGGCTGAGCTCACACTGCCAGCTTTCTTCTTTTAGAGCTGCTTTCCTTTAAAGGTGGCACTTACTTATTTTGAGCTTCAAATGTGATGACTTTGTTTCCGTGCATTTGCACATTTAACTCTTAGGTTGCTGCTTTCGGTTTCCTCCCAGCTGGCATTTTGCAGCACCATTCCACTCACTGGCAAGAGTCCTTGGCCATCGGGTGCTGCCAGAGCAGCATGAGTGACCTGGTGACCCCAGCAGAGCTGGTGGCAGCCCAGGTAGTGGAACCGGTGCTCTGTTTTTTAGCTCTGCGGAGATGTGGCTGGAGAAGGAGAGGGCTCCAAACCCAAGCCTATCAGGGGAGTAATTCAAAATAATCTTGAGAAATTGAAGAAACAGCCTGAAAATGCACAATGCAATTCCAGACAGATGAGCACAGGTGCTGCAGTTGGTCAGGATTAATCAGTGCTTTGAGAGGAGCCACTTTCCCAGTGGTACTGGGGTCACAGCAGCTTGCAAGAGGGCCAGGAATAAGGGTCACGCTGTCGTGGATAGAACAGACTTTGTAGAAACTTGGAATGGAAAGAGCCGCTGTGGAGAGATGGAGTGCCCTGCTGGACCCCTCTGCTGCAGGCAGGACATTATGCTGGATGGAAATGCAGCGGGAGATACTCGGTGGGGGAGCTCTCCCTGGAGCACCCCAGCACCCCAGTAGTGCCTGGGGCGAAGGGGGGTCCAGGCGCTCCCCGCCTCCATCCAGCCCTCAGGATTTGATGTTTTGGACATCAGCCTGAAACTCCCTTCAGTGGTTTGGATGTTGCCCTGATGCCAGCACAGCTGGATGTGCCAGTGTCTCCTTGCCCAAGCAGGGGGGGGTCCCTGTGTGCACCCACTCCAGCTGGTCCCTGGCTCCTCCTGCCTTGTGAGCATCCCAGAGCTGCACACTCATTCCCAGGAGGAGGGACGGTACCTGGTCCCCTGGTTGGCCCAGCAGTGCCAGGCAAGGCTGAGGGCAGGGTGCATTAGTCAGGGTGCTGCTGCAGGGCCCCAGGGTGCTGCCCAACGGGGCTGGTGCCCCTTGGGAAGAGGTCCTCTCCCTGACTGAGCTGGCCTCGCTGAATGCCCATCAGGCGCCTTCATCTCCCCAGGTATTTTTAGAAGCACAGTGCTGTTTAATTGTGAAAAGGCGAAAGGCGGTTGCTGGAGGGGAAGCCAGTCGGCAGCGATAGGGCAGCCCTTTCCGCAGACAGTGCCAGTGCGGCTCAAACCACCGGGTCTGGCCGCCTCCAGAGGGTCAACACCGGGCCCTCGTCCCAGCACGATCACTGCCGGGAGCCTCTGCTGGTCCCAAAGCTCATGCCAGGAGCCTCCACACACAGGACCAGCGGGTACAGGGGATGGCCCAGGGGCCCTCACCGCTGTGAGTACCCCCATCCCTTTCAGCCCTCCAGACCCCACGGCCAAGCTACACCCACTCTGGCAGGGGCCGGTGGGGGCTGGCGGGGGCTGACGGGGGCCAGCGTTCCTTGGGCTCTAGCTCCCAGGCGCCAGCGGCTGTTTTTAGCCCAGTGAAAGTCCGATGTTTTGAGATTTTCTATTTTGAGCAGCAAAGCTGGAGAAGTGGAGCGGCCCCTGACCCCTGCGTGTCTGTGCAGAGTGGGGCAGGGAGATGGGCAGGGTTGGCATGGGGCGGCTGCTGCCCCCAGGGGGGACGTGGTTGCCCCCAGGTCTTCACCCCATGGTTGCCCTCATGGCCCCTTGCACCTCGGGCTGTGACAGAGCCTGTTCCCACACAGTCCCATCTGGCACACTCTCCCAAGGGAGGATGGTCTTTCCAGCACTGGGATATCATTCCTCCTTTCCTTCCTGCAGCAAGATCTCAGTGAAGCCCCCAAGCAGGATATGGGGCATCCCACCCCAGCACCGTGCCCCTCATACCCCACCGGGGGGGATTTAAGTGCCTCTGCAGAGCCCCCATGGCACACCACAGCTATGTGCTGACGGGCAGTTGGAGGGGACAGCCCCAGCAGGGAGGCACAGGGCTCGGACTGGGCTGCTGTGGTGGCATGGCCAGCTCAGCCCAGTGCCGGTGATGCTGCCCCATGGGGGCTTTCGTCCCCCTCACAGCAGCCGTGGGGTCTGTCCCCTGCACAAGAGGATGCTGGAGGCCAAGGGCATGCAGAGAAGCTGGGGTTTGCCTGGCAGCGGCGTGGGCTGTCGCTCATCGGAGCTGCCATGGCGAATTGTCATCATCAGTGGGTCACCCACGCTGCAAGGGGGGTGGGTGTGGCGACCTGGGTAACAAGGGGTGCTGGCAATAGGTGTCGATGAGAGGCAGATGCCAGCCCAAGGTGCAGGCTTTGGTCTTGTTTTATTCAACCCCATGTTTCCAAAAGTACCTCAAGATGCACACTGGCACAGCAGTCCAGGATCTGCGGCGGGGCCGGGTGCTGCCAGCGGCGAGTGGAGCTAGGGGCTGTGTCCCTGGTGTCCGGCGGAGCCCTAGGTGCGGTGCCGGCGGGGGACGGCGAGGAGCTGGCAGAAGGCGGCGCGGAAGTCCCGGTTGAAAAGTGTGTAGATGAGGGGGTTGAGGCTGCTGTTGCAGTAGCCGATCCAGAAGAAGAAGCTGAAGAGGGGCTTGGAGACGCGGCAGCCCTCCCCACAGACAGCCCCCAGGCTGTAGGTGAAGAAGAAGGGGAACCAGCACAACACGAAGGCCCCCATCACCACAGCCAGCACGATGGTGAAGCGCCGCTCCTGTGCCCGCACCAGCCGGCGGCGGCACAGCAACACGCTCTGGTGCTGGCTCCGGCGCCGCCAGCCCGGCATCCCGACCCCTGGCCCCTTCTTGCTGGTGCCAGTGGGGTGCGGGGCACGGGCGGCGAGGAGGGCCGCCGTCCGCCGGGTGGTCAGGTGGTAGATGCGGCAGTAGACAGCGACCATGACGAGGCAGGGGGCGAAGAAGGAGGCAGCACAGGAGGCCAGCACATACCAGGTCTCCTGGCTCAGCTGGCATTCCCGTCCCCCTGGCCGGGCCCGCAGGAGCGGTGGCAGTGCCACCAGGGCCGCTGCCGCCCAGACCACCCCGATCATCCCCTTCACCCGCCCGGGGCTGCGGCGCAGGTTGAGCCGGGCCGCCCGGGTGACGGCCCAGTAGCGGTCGAGGCTGATGGCGCAGAGGTGCCCGATGGAGGCGGTGCAGAGCAGCACGTCCAGCGCCAGGTACAGGCTGCACCACAGGCCACCAAAATACCAGTAGCCCATCACCTCGTTGGCCAGTGAGAAGGGCAGAACAAGGATGGCCACCAGGATGTCTGCCGAGGCCAGGGACACCAGGAAGAGGTTCTGCGGGGCCCTCAGGGCCCGGCTGGTGGAGATGGCCACCACCACCAGTGCGTTGCCCACCAGTGTGGCCAGCAGGACGGCCAGGGCGGCCAGCAGTATGAGTCCTGTGGCCGCAGGCGAGTGCGGGGCGCTGCTGGCGCCGCTGCCGTTACTGGAGGCGTTGGGGAGGGCGCCAGCCAGCTCCATGCTGGCCTGGCCCCTCAGACAGACGAAGCCCCATGGGGGCTGCCCCCGCCGCGTGCGCCCCGCTCACCAGCCCCACTGCAATTCGCGGCGCAGCCCTGGCATTGCTGAGTCCCCAGGGGAGCGTCCCAGCTGCCGCCGCTCCTGAACTGACCCGGTCTGATGGCAAGGTGGAGGTCGTCCCTGCCCGGTGGTCGCCTGGCCAGGCACGCAGGGCAGCAGCAGTGCCAGGAGCCCCGGAGCAGCTCCTGTGGCAGCCCCGCTGGCTCTGCTGGTCCCAGCCCGGGAGGAGGGAGGGCGGGAAGGAGGGAGGGAGGGACGGACCGATATCGCTGGCAGGAGCCCAAGCATCTGTGGGCAGTGGGAGAAGCGGTTATTGCCAACACTTAAAGGGCTCCTGCCAGGGTCACCGTGGTGGGTGGGCTCCTGCCACGGGCAATCGGGGGTACTGGGCGGGCCAGGGGCACTGCCTGACCATGCCAAGTCGACATCTCACTGAGCCCCAGCCCAGCAGCACCGCAGCACCTCACCAGCTGCCCTGTGCTGTGCCCAGTTCATCGACACACTGCCATGACACCGAGCGGTGCAGCACGGACCCTGCCAGCTCAGCTCTCCGGGGATGAGGTGAGTGGAGAAAGGTGCTGCCTGTGGCCTATGGGTACAGGCTGGCTGCAAACCACAGGCATGGGGTTCAGCTGCAGCACTGTCAGTGTGTGCCCCCACAGTCCCGGCAGCACATTTGGTGCAGATCCGGAGCTGGGTACCCGTATGGGGCCAGGCTGTGCAGTGCTGGCCTATGGATGTTGGGGTGGATGGTGGGCGTCTGGCACCTGTGGCTCCAGCTGCGGCTCTGACAGGGTTTGCAGAGACAGGAGCCAAAGAGACACACACCCGGGGCGCGGGCGCTTGGCATTTATTAGACGCCAGCCGAGCAGGGATGGCAGAAGCTGGGTGGCCATGGGGGCAGCAGCCTGGGTGTCTGGTGCTGGCTAGAGCCGGGTGGCACCATGCGGGGGTGGGCGAGGGGAGCCCACCCGGACAGCAGGGCCGGGCACCTCCTCGGGGTAAGAGAGCACGGGGCTGTCCAGCCCCAGCCTGGCCTTGTCGCGTGGAGGACCCTCGCGCTCCTCCCAGCCTTCGGGGCTCCGGCAGCGGTCAGTGCAGCAGAGGGTGGCCCGGGTGATGAGCCGGTCGAGGGGCTGCAGCGAGTGCATCCAGGCAGGGAGGAAGTCCCACGTCTGCAGGCATTTGGGCAGGCGGCCAGGGCTGCGTGTTTGCAGCACGTTCACCAGCCCCACGAAGAAGAGGAGGCCGAGGAAGGGTGCGCCCACCCCCACCAGCGCTTGCCAGCCCGCCATGGAGATACCAAAGATGAGGGAGGGCAGGAGGAGGAAGCAGACGATGAGGTACAGCACGGCGAACCAGCGGTACTTGGCCGTGCGCTCACCCAGTGCCTTGGCCATGCGGATGGGCAGGCGGGTGAAGGGCAGTGGGTACCACAGCAGGATGCCAGAGATGTTGAAGAAGAAGTGGCAGAGGGCGATCTGCAGGGATGCCATCCCCGTTGGGCCCGGCATGCAGGCTTCCCCCAGCCGCTGTCTTGCCCAGTGCCCCCCTGCCAGCCTGGCTATGGCCCAGGGCAGCCCATACCTGGAAGGAGCTGGCCAGCTTGTCCCCAGGGCTGGCCAGGGCGGCCAGGATGGCAGTGGTGGTGGTGCCGATGTTGGAGCCCAGAGTCAGTGGGTAGGCACGCTCTATGCTGATCACCCCCAGGCCTGTGGGAGAAGCACCCCATCCCATCACTCCTTGCCAGTGCCATCCCCATGCTTTTCCAGGGAGGCATGGCTCCTAGCGCCCCTCCAAGTGCCCTGGCACCCACAGGCTGTCATGGGGGGTCCAGGCTTGGCCAGGACTCACCGATCAGGGGTGTAATGGCTGAGGTGAAGACAGAGCTGCTCTGCACCACGAAGGTCATCCCAGCGCCGACCACCATGGCGAAGTACCCAGTGAGCCAGCTGAGTGGGTGCGGGAGGTCTGCCACAGCATGGGCATTGGCACGGACATGGACACAAGCATGGACACAGACATGGACACATCAGCTGTAGGCAGCCCAGAGCTCCTCTGTGGAGCTGAGGAGGGGGTTGTGGGGCAAGGCTCTGGGTATAGGGTCAGGCTGTGGCTATGGGGCCAGGGCCAGCCTGGTGGCCAGGATGGCTGAGGAAGGAGGACATGGACACCAGGAGCCCATGACAGCCATAAGCATAGTGGGGCAGGGAGGGGACATGGGGGTCCAGGCAGGGATGGATGTTAGGGGCAGCCAGGGATGGGTCTGAGGAAGGCAGGTGGGGATGGGACTGGGTGGCCGTGGGGCAGGATGGTTCTCCTCCCACTTACCCCACAGCAGTCCCCATCCCACTCACCAGTGTTGATGACCTTCTGGATGGCTTTGGCCACTTGCCCCTTGAGCAGGGAGTTGAGAAGTTTAACCAGGAGGATGAGGCAGGTGCAGAGCACAACGAGGGACCCAGCCAGCAGTACCAGCCCCACAGCCAGGTCAGGCAGTGGTGTGTTGGTGAAGAGGTGCTCACCTGCCCCACAGCACAGGTGGGTGAGGGGCTTGGGCTGGCCAGGTCCCGCTCACAAACCTGCCCCCCCCTAGACAGTCCCACACCTGGACCCCAGCTCCAACATCTCCCAGCTCTGCCCCACATCATGACTCCAGCTCCATGCCCAGCACCTCTTCATCCCATGTAAAGCCTCCCCAGCCCCACCTGCACCTCCCCAGCCCCATATCCCATGCCCCCAGCCCTGCCCAAGCGCCCCACATCCACTCACACTTCTGCCTGGTGACATTGTGGAGGCTCTCAATACCCTTAGTACTGCAGTGGCCGGGGGTTGTGCAGTTCGGGGGGGACCCAGGCCCCACAGCGGCCATCTGCAGGGAAGGGGTGGGAGGCAGCCGGCTCCACAGTGTCTTTGGCCAGTCCCTGCCCACCACCCTGGGTGGGTGGTTTGGTGGCCCCAGCAGGGCCACGGGTCCCTCACCTGTGGGGGCACGGGGCCACACCAGACACGGATGAGGCTCCGGTTGCGCAGGCTCTCGTCCCCCATTGCGATGCCCGTGATCACGGACTTGTCCAGCTGCAACAACACACATGTTGGAGAGGACCCTTGGGGGCTGACAGCACTCCCAGCTTGGGGACATCTTTGCTGGGATGGGGACACCACTACCAGCCTGGGGACATTTGGACATGACCACCATCAAAGGGACACCAGCTCTGGGGACATCACCACCAGCACAGGGACAACAATGCTGGGGGACCACCACCAGCCTGGGGACACCGTGGCTGAGAAGACCTGAATGATCAGCTTGGTGAAGGGCTCCGTGATGATCTTCAGTAGGTCAGGAGCATCCTTCCCACTCCGGATGTTGAAGGTGGCCACGACCAGGCGGGTGACGTGGTGCAGGTACCCACTCACCACCTCCAGGGGCAGCAGGACCAGCACCGACAGCCAGTTGAAGCAGTCGTGCACCGTGGCACCAGCAAAAGCCCTGTGTGGAGAAGTCTGTTGGCATGGGGTGGCCCCCAGGGAGCAGCCCCCAGCCCCCTCTGCCCCGACCAGCTCTCACCGTTTGAACTCACTGCGGTCACCAGCCTGCATGAGGGCCACGATTGTGTTGGTGACAGAGGTGCCAATGTTGGAGCCCATGATGATGGGGATGGCAGAGCGCACCTCCAGCACTGGGGACAGAGACACCCGCTAGCCCTACATGGCCCAGCTCAGGGTGACTCTGTCCAGCCACCCCATCCCCTAGCCTCAGGTCCTGGGGAGCCCCATGGGCACACTCACGCCCCGAGGAGACCATGCTGACGATGATGGAGGTGGAGGTGGAAGAGCTCTGCACCAGCACAGTCACGAGGATGCCCACCACCAGCCCGGCCACCGGGTTGGAGAGGATGGCATTGTCCTTGAAGATGTCTCCAGCCACTTTGCCTGCGAGAGAGTGTGAGCGGCAGGGTGCTGGCACGGTGGGTGCCACCAGCCCCCCAGGTACCCCTGCCACCCTACCTCCGGCCAGCTGGAAGGCAGAGCTGAGCACATCCAGGGAGCACACAAAGAGGTACAGGAACCCGAACATCAGAGGCACCTTGAGAAGGGAGACACAGATGGACTGGACCCTGGCCCAGCACCCCAGCTCTGTGCAAGACAAGAGAGAGTGTTAAATGCTGGCCGTGGCACAGCTCTGGCTCCCCAGGCTCCCGCAGCCCCATGCCATCCTCCTGTGCTCCTGGCAGGATGGGGCTTGTGTCCCCAGCCGTGCCACCACTCCCTGGACCCCCTCCACATCCTCCCACTCTGGAGTGCCTTGTGCTGACTGCACTTGTTGCCCCTTGGCTCTGCCTGCAGCATCTCAGGGAGCCGAGGGTCTCCCCTGCTGGCAGGCAGCCAACCACGCTGGGGGTCCAGCTGGGGTGCCAGCATGAGGACTGGCACAGTGGGGCAGCGGGGAGGAATTGCTGCCAGTCCCAGGGGCAAAGCTTGGGCTCTCCTCGCACCCCTGGCCCCCCTGGGTGCCTCCAGCAGGTCTGCAGGGTGCTCTCCAACCTGGGTGCATTGTGCCTTGGGGGGAACCGCCCGGGGGTCTCACCTGGCTTCTGCAGCTCGTCCAAGCCCAGCCGGGGCCCCTGCCAGGGCAGCGCCTCCAGCTCGTACCGCTCCCTGCCCTCGCCCAGGCGCCCCGGGGAGCCGGGGCAGGGGAAGCCATGGTCAGGGCAAGGCACCGCACCGACGGCGAAGGGGCAGGCGTGGGCACCTGGCAGCCGGTGCAGAGCTGGGGAAGGGGGCACCCGTGTTATGGCCCCGTCCTCACGGGGACCCCCCTGCAGGGGAGAGCTGGGCACCGCCCGGGCCAGGGTCTGGCCAGAAGCAGAGGTGAGCCCGGTGGGGCGACAAAGAGGAAGAGGAAGGAGAGTTGGGGGCACCTACCTTGGGGGCTGGGGCAGTAGGCGAACTGGGGCCCGTGCATCACCCTTCCTCCCCGCACTGGGCATCGGGGCAGGGCTGGGCTCTCCCTCCGGTAGGACAGCATTGCTCCTGCTGAGGCTGAGCAGAGGCAGCCGCCTGTCACCAGAGCGGAGCCATGGCTGTGCTGTGCCAACCGCCACCAGCCCCCAGAGTCCCCACAGTGCTGGCATCACTGAGGAGGACCATCCCATCACCCCATGGTCCCCTGGGCCACCGGCCACCGCTACACCACCCCAGCCAACTCCTGCAAGGGCAGGCAGGCTGGGTAGAAGGGACACAGGGAAGGGACCCCTCCTGCTCAGGGCCCTGCTCACCTGGGACTGGCTGGGCACTCAGGGCAGCACCATATCCACATGCCACATCCACGCGTCCTTCCAGCAAAATGGCCTGCTGGGCACCACAGCCCTTTATATGCACGCCAAGAGCAAAGTCTAAGGAGCCCTGCGTTGCCCCTCACCTCCTCTCGCCACTCACCTCCTCCCCAGAAATTCCTGCCAGTTAATGGGTAACCCCGCGGCATCCCACGTCGGCTGTGGCCCTGGGGCGGGATGGGGCATGTGCCCCCGGGGTACTGTGCTGCTGGCACACCCTGCCTCGCCTGCCCGAGGCTCGGCATCCCCCCTGGGCGAGCAGCAGCTGGGTGGTGGGGTGCAAAGATGGGGTGATGCTGGAGCACAGTGCCCGAGGGGTGATGCCGGAGCAGCCTCTGCTCTATCACTCTGTGCCAGGTGCTTCATCCTGTGCATGAGAGGAAGAGGAGGAGGAGAAGGGCTCAGTGCTGGCACTACTGGGGTGTCCCAAACTGGATGTGAGGCCACGTGCACGTCCACCATCCCTGGGGCCATGTAAGCATCAGCCATGAGGGACCTGGCTCTGCCCAGGGCACGCGCTGTCCTTGCCGCCAGGGTTTTGGCAGTGGGTTACGTCAGCATCAGCGCGGTCCCTGTGTCCTGTCACTGGTGGTGACGGTGGAACGCAGCCCAGCTCAGCCCAGAGCAGCCAGTGGCACTGCGAGGGCTGTGTGCGGCAGAGCCCATGTCTTCCCAGCATGTGCGATGCCAGGGCGGGCAGAAGCGGAGCGATGCCAGCATTGCCGTCACCACCTCCTCGACACCGTTTATCATTACCTGCTGTTTACACACCTCCAGCCAAGTTTCCATCCACCCACGAGGTGCCTGGCCAGCTTGCATCCACATCTGTCCAGGGGAGAGCCAGGGTCAAAGGCCCCTCCAGCCCTGGCACCTGTGGGGAGTGGGGCACAGAGGGGCCGTGCGGCTGTCACGTCCCCATTCCTCTGGGACCAGATACTCCTGGGTCCTACCACCATGGGCAAATCAGCTACCATTGTATGTGGGGAGCAAGCAGAGATCACTTGGGTACTCGACAGCCTGGGGACGTGCCAGCCTGAGGAGCTCCCTGCAACTGCTGGAGCATCACAGAGCGTCTGCCAAGTCACAAACTGATGGAGCTGAATGCTCAGGAGGTGCCATGGCAGTGGACATGTCCTGCCTTTGCAGGGGCCTGGGGACCCCTCTGTCTGTGGACAGTGGCACCCGCAGAGCCCTGTGCCAGGCTGCAGCGGGCAGGAGGCTGGTGTCCATGCTTGCCTCGTGCCCTGAGGCTCTTGGCCAGCTGCCCACACAATCATTAACCTGGTGAGGCCCTGGCAGCTCTGGCTGTCACTCATTGACAGGGTCAGGGCTGAAGTCCTTGGCCGTGCTGGCCCCGCAGCTTCTCCTACACCATCAGTGGTGCCAGGAAAACAAGCTCCTGGCACTGCCCCTTGCTGCCAGGCAGGGTGGCACCGGGTCCAAGGGCTGGCTCCAGCCCTGCCCTGGCAGATCCGTGGGGTATGGAGGGGCTGGGGGGACATTGCTGCTAGGAAAAGCACCATCCAGCCTCGGCATCAGAGGAAGGAGAGGGACACGAGTCCAGGCAATGCTCTTTATTTCCCCCGGTTTCACACCACAGACGGGACTGAGCAGTACCACGGAGACACAGCGGGGCTCTCACTGGCGCTGCAGGGCCACAGCCGGCTGCAGCAATGTGGGGCTGGGTGGACATGCTCCCCATCCCTGGGTGAGTCCTGGGCCTGCCCTGGGCCACCCCTCTGCCTCTGGCCAGGCAGTGGTGACAGAGCAGTGACCCAGGGAAGGGCCCCGGAACACGTGGACAATGGAGGGATCTCCTGGCTGCTATCAGGGGGCTGCCTCCATCGCAGACTGGGTCTGGGACCTCTGGGGACAAGGGGCTGCCAGGCATGGGGACCCACAGGGCACAGCCAGGTCTGGCAGTGCTGGGCTCAAGGTTACAGCCCAGCACAGCGGCCGGCAGGGATGCCAGGCTGGGCACACACTGGGTACCTGCACACCAGGCTGAGATGCTCAGCACCCAGGGGTGCTGCATTTCTCTGGCACCAGGCAGGTCTATCCCCGAGGGGCTGGGATCCCACAGCCCCAGCAGGGCCAGGGCATGGGATCTATGGGGATCTGCTCCTGTGGGTCACTTCAGCAGCTGCCCACACAGGGTCTCCCTGCAAGGAGGAGGAAGGCTTCTTTGGCACTACCTGCTAGCTCTGCCTCTGCTATGGGCAGTAATCAAGTGCCCTGCTCCACAACAGCAGTGTTATTGTGGCAGGATCAGGTGCAGCCACGCTCATGCAACGCAGACGGTAACAGCCTGCCCGGAGCACAGGCTGGCAGGGCCACGCTCACCCTCCCTGGGAAGGGTAAACCTGCACATCAACAGTAGGGGAAGCCCTGTTTCTGCAGGGTCAGGGATGGATCCAGCCCTCAGCTCTGGACACGCGTTCTCCTGACCTTGGCTGCCCACAGCACCTGGGTTCGGGGCTGGAGCCTGCCTTGACACCCCACCCAGGATTTGCTGGGCGGGCAGCTCTACCAGAGGCGGAGCAGGCAGGGGCACCAGGCAGGACAGTGCCAGGCATGTGTGGGCCGTTGCAAAGTGCTTTGCAACAGGGGTTCAAACTATGTACAGGACTCCCTTGACGTGCACCGGGATGCAACCCCACCAAGGGGCATGGCAGCTGCTCAACCACTCACAGCAACACGACACGACAGTTTGGGACAGGACGTGGACAGATCTGTGGTCCAGGCAGTGTCGGCAGTGCAGGGCAGGGACCGGTCAGGCCCCATGTTGAACCCCAGCATGGCCCGGGGGTACCACGTGCCAGGTGTGGACGTGCAGCAGGACTCATCGGAGCTCATGGTCGACTGAAGGCTGAGCCGGCATGGGCTCTGTGGGCTGAGGATGGCTGCTTCCCTCAGAGCCTGGGTGAGGGGCGTGGGGTTGATCTGACCCTTCACAGACGCTGTCGTTCTGCCCAGGGAGCTGGAGAAAGTCAGGCAGGACCAGGTCCTCCTTGGAGAGCAGCCCACGCTGGTCATTGGCCCGGCAGCTCTGGGCACGGTTCAGCAGCTCCACCAGCCCTGGGGGAAATGCAGGTCATGCACCTGAGCCCAGTTTCTTGGGCTCCTGTCCTAACGCCTCAGCTGCCCTCTCCACCTGATGTGACCCTGAATATGCCCCAGGCAAACACCTGCACCTTCTCCCTGCTCCATGCCAGCACCCATGCGACCCTGCACCCATCCCCAGCACACCAGGGGACCCCAAGTCCCCCATAGCCCATCCCCAGCTTCACAGGACCCTGCACCCATCCATCCCAGCAGACCAGGGGCCCTGCGTACCTCACCCTGTGTTTTGCCCCAGCCCCTCAGGTTTCAGACATGCCGGGTCTCACCTTCCAGGTCGTATGTGCGGCGGTTCAGGTTCATGGCAGCTGAAGACCGGGGCCGGGAGAAGGAGGAGGGTATCTCCCACAGCGTGTCAGGCTCTGCTCCTGTCGGGCTTCCCTCCTGCATGAGCAGCCCAGGCCTCAGTGACGGGGCCAGGAGGCAGTGATCCCACAGCTGACATCCCCATTGCCCTCCCGCAGCCTGGTTCCTGCCTTGGCACACGCTGCCTGGCCCCATGGCACATGCTGGGGTCACAGTGGGGCACACCTTCCCCACAGACCATGGCAGCAGCCGTGGGGGCATCTCTGACTGGGGCAGTGGGATATTGAGCTCACCTCGCTTCGGAGCGGGGAGGGGGCAGCCGCAGCCTCGGCACTCTCCATCACTCGCGTGTCTGCAAGGTAAGTGGTGCTCAGCACCCTGTGCCAGTGCCCCAGTCCTGGCCTGGACAGTGACAGGTTGGAGGCCAGCCCAGGGAGCAGAGCCATGGCCAGCAGAAAGCAGCATGGCCCTATGAGTGCTCTGTCAGGGGGACATGGCTTGGAGGGGAAGACACTTTACCTGCCAGCGTTTCCAGGATGAGTTTCTGAGCAGCCACCGTGCTGACCAGCTTCTCCAGGTCTAGGGCAGCTGGCTCTCCTTGCTGCAACAAGAAGAGTCAGCCAGTGTCATGCTTGCTGTGGCATGGCAAAGGCAGACAGGCTGAGGACCTGTGAGCTCCCTGGCCAAACCCTGCTGGGTCACGGGCTGCACAGCACAGAGCACACCCACAGTCCCTCCTGGCCCACGGCAGGGTGCCCCAGCCCATCTCAAACACCAGTGACTCTCGACAAGCTCACAGGCTGCCCTGGCACGGACCGCTGCTCACCACCACCTTGTCACTGCCAGCAGCCCCTGGCCCAAGTCCCAAACCTTCCCCCCCCAAGCATCCTGGCTGCAGGAAGCTGGGGCTGCGCCCACCGAGGTGCGAGCCCTCACCCGCCGTAGCAGCACCAGCTCCATGCTCACGCCGTACTTCCCCAGCACGGGCTGCAGCGCTTCCCGGATGCGCTTCGTTGACTTCGCTGTAATGCGGATGGTCTTATTGAGGGAGGAGATTTCCAGCCTGCAGAGCGGGGAGAAGAGGCTGTCTGCACACAAACACAGACAGGCAGGAGAAGCAGGGGCAGAGCTGGGGTGTTCGGGACTGCCTAGGTGGCTGGGTGTGGGGCACTGTCAGTAGCCACGCCTGATACGGACCAGACACATCTGAGCAACAGCATCAGCCCTGAAGCTCCCACTCACTCAAAGCTTATCCTGTTCTCCAGCTTCACCTCCTGGTCTGCCAGCACAGAGCACTCCTGGTCCAGCACCAGCGCTTTCTGCAAGAGCCAAATGATCAGGAGAGAGCAAGCAGAGAGAACAGGCATGTGGTTCCAGCCTGGGGATGATCTGGCTGGCAGGATCCCCCTCTCCCCCCTACCTGCTCATTCCCCACCAGGTAGACCTTGATGTCAGGGAGGCTGAAGCCACGCTTCTCGCATATTCCTGCCAGCATGTCACGGATGGAGTGGCCAGGCCGGACAGAGGCCAGTGAGGCCGTGCCGTCGGGCAGGTACACACAGCAGTACTTCATGGGCTTAGTTGGCAGCTCTGCCTCGCTGCCACCCAGGCTCTTCCGATGGCCCTGTGGGAGGGATATGGCAGGATGAGTATGGCCAGTGGCAGCGTGATGCCATGGGACTGGTGTGGTGATGACTCACCTCCGTCCAGGGGCTGGTGGCCGTGCTGGCCGAGGACAGGAAGCCCAGGTCCAGGCTGGCTGAGGAGTTGAGCGAGCCCTGGGACTCCCGCCACAGCATGGCACTCCCACCGCCTTCTCCCCCCTCTAGGACAGACAGAGGGACAGTGGTGGGGACCATGGGCACCCTTCAGGGGCAGCACAGCCCCTCTGCCCCACTTGGCACAGCACCTACCTGCCCAGGAGGGCTCCCGCCGCTCTCCCTTCCGGAAGGACCGGCGGGGGCTGCGGTTGGTACCACTGCCTGCTGTCTCCACGCCCAGTGGCAGGGATTTGCCCAGCTTCAGCTTTGACTTCTGGGGTGAAGAGAGAAGCATCTCAGCATGCGGACATCCAAAGCTGCCCCTTCCCTTTCCCCAGCCCCCTGAATCCCTTGTCCATCCTCAACCCAAGGCTGGGTTTGCTCCGAGCAGCGGGGAAGGGACCCATCACCATTTTCTCAGGCCAAGGACCAGGTCCTTGTCCCCCTTTCCCACCCCACTCACCTTGCTGAGGTCAGGCGGGGGGCTGCTGCTGCGGGAGTGGGGCCGCAGGTCAGGCAGAGGCTGCCCCTGGCTCTCTGCCCGCAAGCAGGCCTGGTAGAGTGGGGATTTCACAAAGCGCGTGTAGCTATCGAACTTCATCAGGTTAAAGATCTGCAAAGGGAGGAGGCGTGTGCTTAAGACCCCTGCCCACCTACAGCTCAGTCTGGCCACTGCCCCGTGGCACAGCCCCACGGCGACAGCAGCAGTGCTGGGTGATGTGCAGGGTGGTCCTGCAGCCCCCATCCTCTGGGTGGAGGGGAGCAGAGGTGCTGCTCATACCTGGAGCTGCTGGATGCGAAACATGTCTGGAGAAGGGCTGGCCAGCATGTCCTCCCCAATCCAGGCCTGCTTGTCAATGTTCACAGGACTGACCGAGTGGCTGGAGAGGAACTCATCGTAGATTCGCCGTGCCTCCTGGGCCAGCTGGGGGAGCGGGGGATCAGGCCAGGACCAGGAACCCCCTCCTCACTGCTACCCTGTGGGGACCCCCTGGCTCACTCCATGGAGACACCTGAGCCCTGAGGGGCTAAGTCCCCCCTGGGACCAGATTGGTACCTGGGCTTCAGGATGGGCATTGGAGCCAGTTGCCCCCACCCAGCGCCAAGCTCTGGGCACAACACACCGGTCTCTCTGAGGAGGTACAGCCCGAGGTAGGAACCGTCCCCCCGCAGATGCATGACTCTGTCCCCACGAGCCGCTGTCTAGCTCTCCACCCTTGGTCTCTTGTCCTCCCAGCAGCACCCTCCACCCACTGGCCACCCTGGGCTGGAGAAGCACATCCTGCTCCATGGGGCAGGCAGTCCTGACTGTGGCTTTTCAGATGCACATCACATTCGTCTCCTTATCACGCCCACAAGACACCCCAGCCAGCTCAGCCTCCCAGAACAGGGTTCTGCCAGGACGCTGGGACACGCAGGCACGACAGCCACCTCCACCTCTGCTCATGTCCCTCCCAGCAGCTGTGTGACCCCGGCTCAGCTGCACCGTGGCTGCGCGGAGGCCAGTACCTGCTGTGTGTCGCTGGCTGGGATCTGCTGGAAGCGCTCACATGCCTGCCAGAAGTAAACGTTTTCGGCGCTGAACTCCTTCTTGAGGAACTCCTGTGGAGCAGAGAGAGTTGCTGGCCTGGCCGGCACCACAGCTGTGGAACAGCCAGTTGCCAACAGCGGACAGGAGCGGGGACTGAGGTCTGGGCTGCGGCACTCACAGTGAAGTAGGTGACGGCCACGCGGTCCTGTAGCAGTGTCTCAAAGGATTCGGCCCAGCTGACCACAGACCCCTGTGCAGAGCCACCTGTAGCTGGTGGTCCCGGCAGGCTGTTCACACTGTGGTTGCTGCCACGGGCCCTGGAGGCATTTAACTCTGAGAGAGAAGAAGGGTCAGTTCTGGCTGCCTGGGTGTCACTGAGCATCACCTGCCCATTACTCCCCAGTATCTGCAGCAAGTTCATCCACCCCATCCCATTTGGAACTGGCAAGCCCTCAGGTAGGGAACGTGAGGAGCATCACAGTGGCATTCTCAGCAGATTGAGCGCTGTGGTGCCACAGCTGGCACCTTCCAGCATAACAGCCCTCGCTGCCAGAGCTGGCCGTCCTCCCCTCCCCAGGGTGTCACCGTGACTCCACCTGTGACTCATCTCCCAGGGGAACAAAGTGGGTATGTGGGGATGGCACCCAGCCGGGGAGGGAAAGCAGGGTGGAAGGAGACACAGGGGGCACATGGCATGGAGGAAAGCTCGGAGGATGGGTAAAGGTGCCTGAAGTTACTTTCTCTGCTCCTCTGGCCATGATAAGGAACAAATCCAGTGAGAGGAGGGCACAGAAAGTGTCATCCCCAGCTCCCAACCCCAAGGAAGCCCTCCCTTTGGGAAACCCAAGATGACCTTGCATTCAAATGGAGTCTCTCCATCAAAAAGACATAAGTTCCCAGGGGCAACCCCAGCTTTTGAACTGGTTTGGCTGGTGAGCAACTGGGAGCAGAGGGTCATTTGCAAGAGAAGGTAAGTGTATGCAACCAGGTATTTCCCGGCAAAGCTGGTGGGAACAGAGGAGGTGGCAGGCTGCTGTTTTGCCGGGCTCCTTGCCCTTTTCCTGTCCAAAACATGGGATAACTGTGCACACCTGTGCATGCAGGTGGGAACAGCAGCCACTGGCACCCCGTGCTGGAAGGATCCTGCAGCAGGGGAAAGACGGGCAAATGGGACATCTGAGATACCCAATGTTCAATGAGACAGACAGACAGACTCCCTTAGGGAACCCAGGGCTGGCTAGTATCCAGGTTCTACTTGCCCCAGGAAGCCCCTCAGCCCCCAGCACCCAAGGGTGCCAGCTCAGCAGCCAGAAGGGAGGGACAAGCAACATGAGGCCATGTGGGAGGGATGGGAGGATATGGGGAGTCCCTGGCACAGGGGCCCGGCCACGCACCCACCCACAGCACAGCCTGTGCTGACACAGGGCCTGGCCGTTTACTGGCTCCTTGCCCCTGGCTGTGGTCTTCCCCCTCCCCTGAAGATGATGCCAGCCTCCAGCCCCAGAGCAAAGAGCAGCCTTACCTCCATCCGACACAGCCGGGCCCTGCGGGGGTGGAGAGAAGAGGGGTGAGAGGGGGCACATGGCATCTGCCAGCCCAGTGGAGCGGTACCCAGGCAGGCGGCAGCGTCAGGGCAAGCTCAGTCTGAACCCAGGAGCAAGGGACACGGGCTGCCAGCAAGCACCACTCTGGCGTTAGCTGCAACCAGGGTCGCTGTCCCACTGCAAGGGCAGGACATGGGGCTCCCAGCCCGGGGGCAGCGAGTAGGGGTGGGGGGTTACAAGGGATGCGCAGCTTTTCTCCCACCTCCCTGTGCATCTACTGCCTTGAGACCAGGCCAGCAACTGGGAAAGGGCAGATGGTATCAGATGTAACCCTGCCACCACTGCCTGGGGAGGAGAGAAGCAGCCTCCCCGGCACAGGAAGAGGAGGGGAGGAGGGGAGGGAAGGAAGGACAACCACAGCCCTGGGCAGGCAAACTGCCTGCTCCGTCCTTCCTTGGCGCCTGGGGCTACTGGAGGGCAGATGCCCAAAAACGGGGACCAGGTCCTGCCAGAGCTGCCAGCCTCGGGCACAGCAGGACAGGATGCCCTGCAGCATCCCCTGGGCCACCCCAGATACCTGCCGCAGAGATGTGGTACCCCAGGACCCACAGCAAGCAGGCGGATGGGCAGACCCTTCACACTCAAAGCCCAGCCAAGCACTCCCTGCATGGCGCTGCCTCTCACTGCCTGCCTCGGGCCACACTGAAGTGGTGCCCTTGACCTGGCCGGCCGGTGCCCCCCACCCTGCCAGCCCCGCACACCCCAGCCTGCCCTGCGTGCCCCTGCCTGTCCCCATCCCAGCCCCACACCCCCCTGTCTCTCCTGCTTCCTAACCCAGCCCCACTATCCCGCCCCTGCCTGTCCCTGCTAC
>VZTL01064780.1:58826-74310 GCA_013400535.1 Scopus umbretta
ATCCCCACCCCTATCCCTGTCTCCATCTGCATCCGCATCTGTGACCCCATCCCCATCTGCATCCCCATCCCAGTGCCTATCCCCACCCCTATCCCTGTCTCCATCTGCACCCGCATCTGTGACCCCCTTCCCATCTGCATCCCCATCCCCATCCCCATCTGCATCCCTGTCCTCGTCTCCATCCCTGTCCAATCCCCATCCCACTCAGTCCCCACCACCAGCACGGCCTGCGCTGCCTCGGGGTCACCACCCCATCCCCACCTCTCCTAGCAGCCTGGGCAGCCCGAGGGGGCTCCCCCCGGGCATCACAACACCCCAGGGAAGGGGGTGCCAGGGTGGGGGGCATCAGCACACCCAACGCACCCCTCCACCAGCCTGGTGCTGCTTGCCCCCGGTCACAGCCGGCTGGGCACGCAGCTGCCTCCCAGCACCACGCCGCGCAGTGGGTCTGGGGGTGGCCCCCAGGGCTGTGCTGCTGCTGCTGCTGCCGTGGACGCCGGCAGAGCCTGGCAGAGAGGAGTGGTGGACGTGCAGCTTGGAGTCACCAAACTGATGCCTAAGCAGTTTTGTCCATCTCCTAGGTCGGGGTTCCATGTTCATCAGCAACCACAAACCAGTCAAGGATATTTTAGGATATTTGTTAGGAAATATAAGTAACTAACAGTTACAGGATAAACCGCAGAGCACCATGGCAACCCACTCATGGAAATGCTAATAACTGGGATGTAAGGTGGGTGATTAACCTATCAAAAGCAGAACCCTAACATTAAGTTGGGTGCAGATCTATGCAGAGAAAAATGAACTGTTCCCACCGTGAACATGCACAAAAGCGATGTGGCGTTAGCAGCCGCAGCCCTGGCAGGGTCTGTGGGCAGGGGGTAGTAGAGGGTGACCCCTGCTGCTGCCCCTCTGCCCCCCGCCGCGGCACGGAGCAGCAGCAGGGTGGGGGGCAATCCTGCTTCTCCCCTTCGCTTTGTCGGAGCATAGCTGTGTTGTTTGGCTTGGCTTTGCAATGGGAGTTATAAATAAAAATGTCTCACCAAGAGTGCGTGACTCATGGTCCTCACCACAAGGATAACCTCTCTGCTAGGAAACCTAATCCGAGGACCGAACTGCGGCATGCAAGAATCAAAGCGTTGCTTAATTAATATATTTAATCCAAATGGCGAATGGACGAGCCCCTCACCCTGCCAGGGCTGGGGTGGGCTGCTGGGGAATGTGCCTGTGCCCCTCCGGACCCCCGTCCTGTGCCATCCCCAACCTCTGGCTGCCGACAGCTCAGCCCTCGACCTGCCCTGGGGCCTGGTGGTTTCCCTCAGATGGCAGCGGGGAGCTGCGGCAGTGGCTGACGTGGCCGCGAGCAGCTCCAGCCTCAGTGTCACCTCCTGCCACCCTCCAAGGGGGCAGCTCCGTGGGTGCTGGTGTCACCTCACCCTGCTCAGGCGGGGTGGGACTTGGGGATGTGCTGAGGGATCACCCCTTGCATGGAAGACTCTGTCAGCCCTGTGCACTGGGACACGGCCATGCCTGTGGCCTGCCTCCACCGCCTGGGCGGCAGGCAGCAGCCCCCTTCGGAGGCTGGGGCTGCAGTGCCTCTCCCGGGATCACACACCAGCTGCAAGGCTCCATCCCGCTGCCATGCTTTGCCCACGGTGGTGCCCATGGTGCCTGGGTACCACATCCTCTGGCTGTGCTGCCACCCCCGAGCCGGAGCCTGGCCCGTGGGGAGAAGGACGCCCTGTGCCCCAGTGCCCCAGCCCGGCGGGACCTGGTTTATCCCAGGGGTAGGCGACGGCGGGGCGACAGCTGGCTGGGGGATTTGCCGAGGGCATTATTTAATACTGTGGGTAAATGGAGAAACAGCAGCTAATTCTGGAGCCTGTAATCCTCTTCCTCCCCCGGGGATGGAGAGCGTGCCAGTCACGCAGCCACCGGCAGGCCCCGGGGACAAGCCCCTGGCAGGTCCCCAGGTGTGCCGCGGGATGGAGTGACTCCCAGACCATGGGTGATGTACAGAAGGTAAGCAGGGTCTGGTGACAACCCCCCCATGCCAGGGTGGGTGTGCTGGCACCGGCTCCCGGCTGCGGTGTCAAGCAGCCTGGCAGAGCAGGACCAGGGTTTTACCCTGGGCTTGTCCCCCCAGGACACCCAGGAGCTGGCAGGGCTCCCAGGGCAGGGACAGCACACCCGGGGAGGGGATTGGGGCTGGGCGGATCTGCTGTGGGGCCACCCCGAGCTTGGACACCTTGGGAGCCAAGCCCTGGTGCTCGCTCAGGCCGTAGACACAGGGTACCCATGGCCAACAGTGTGCCCAGCTCCCCTCTCCAAAGCAAGGGTGCTTTGCAGCCACCTGGCATGCCGCAGGACTCCCCCAGCACCCCGCGCCCCCAGGGGCTGCTCTCCGTCATCCAGAGGCTGAAGGGCTCCACGGAGCAGGAGCTCCGCATCGTCCTGCTGGGGCTGGACAACGCAGGGAAGACCACGCTGCTGAAACGTCTGGCGTCTGAGGAGGTCAGCACCATCACCCCCACCCAGGTAGGTGCTGCTGGGGGCCACGGGCAGCGGGAGGGTGACAGGTCCTACCCTCCCCTTGGGTGATGCTGGGGTTTGTGTCCCTGTGCAGGGCTTCAACATAAAGAGCGTCCACTCGCACGGCTTGAAGCTAAACGTCTGGGATATTGGGGGGCAGCGCTCCATCCGCCCGTACTGGAGGAAGTATCTGGGCAGCACCGACTTGCTGGTGAGTGGGGCAGCTGCCCGCAGCCCTCTGCAGCCCTGCATGCGGAGAGCTGTGCCCTCTGTGCAGGGCCCTGTACCCCAGCAGAGCCTGGCAGTCCCCGCAGAAGGCAGAGGGCTGTGCAGCCAGGCGAGGAGGAGCTGCTGACTGCCCCTTTTGTCTCCACGGCAGATTTATGTCATTGACAGTGCAGACCAGAAGCGTTTTGAGGAGACCGGGCAGGTATGAGGGCACGGGGTGGGGGCTGGTTGTGGGGTCCTGGGGCTTGGACCTGGCTGGCACCAGCTCTTTGAGGACTGGAGAGGGGAGTGAGATTGCTCTCTACTGTGGGGCAGCACCACTGCGGGGGCCACGCTGTCCCCAGAGCTATGTGGGAAGGGCTTGTGACCAGGGTCTCATCATCTAGAGCCACCCAACCCCATGGCAGATCTGTGCCCAGCAGCTCCCCACAAGCTGGGTGTGATGCCCCAGGGGTACCTGTCATGGGGGTGACTCTGTCCCTGGTGAGAACAGCCCCTCAGTCACCAGCCTCACACCCTCCTCTCACCTCCCAACACCAGGTTAGCAATATGACCAAGCAAAGGTTTATGAGTAGTGAATTCAGAGTTACAAACCCTGGGAAAGAAGCTGGAGAGGGGAAGGTGAGTCTCTGAGCAGCAGTCTCGGCTGTACCAGCACCAGCCAGTGGCGTGGGTGTGCCAGACAGCACGGGGCTGGCAGCAGGCTCCTGCAGCTGCCCTTTGCCCAAGGCTCTTGGTGCTGGGAGTTCTTCAGCCCTCAGGTAGCACTGCGTGTGGCTCCCGGGCTCTCTTCAGGGCAGATGGTGCTTCAGGGGTGCATGTCTGTCCATCGGGATGTCAAGACCTCACAGCTTCTTTGGCTGCAGTAAGAGCACCAGGGAGAGGGGAGTGAGGCACTTTGGGGGACTGAGGTGCCCCAGCCCACCCTGGGCAGCTCAGGCAAGCAGCCAGGCAGCTCTGTGGAGGACGGCAGCAGTGGGCAGCAGCCCTGGGAGACTGTTCTCTTTTGGCAGGAGCTGGCAGAGCTCACTGAGGAGGAGTCCCTCACGGGGGTCCCGCTGCTGGTGTTTGCCAACAAGCAGGACCTAGTGACTGCAGCACCCGCAGCTGAAATTGCAGAAGGGCTGAGCCTCCACACCTACCGGGACCGGGAATGGCAGATCCAGGCCTGCTCAGCCTTGTCTGGGGAAGGAGTGCAGGTAGAGAGACAGGAGCCTGTGGGCTCTGCGGGGGCGGGAAGAGGACCCAAGGATGTGCCATGCTCCTGGGGCTGTGCTTATATCTGTCTCTTCCCTCCAGGATGGGATGAACTGGATTTCGAGCCAGATCATGAACAGGAAGAAGTGAAAGCTGTGACGTGCCAGACTGGACTGAGCTGCAGGTCCCTAAGCCATGGCCAACTGCCCTGGTCCCTAGACTTCCCCCAAGGACTCGGCTGGGCCCTGAGCCTCAGACTGCTGTGCTCAGATGGGCTTTCTACCCAGTCTTTCACTAAGCAGTTGGCTTCCCCTCTCCCTGCTTCCTGGGCTTCCACAGTCTCCTCGTATCCCTCAACCCTCCTGCAGCCCCACTGCTGTTGGAGGGAAGCACATGTTGTGTTGTGTCAAGGGCTTGCGCATCTCCAGAACGAGAACCTGCTTGGGACTTGGCCATCCGCACTGCTGGCACACCCCGCAGAGGCTGCTGCAGCATGCATGCTGCCCAGGGCATGCTGGATGCCCCACCATGACACTGGCTACACCCTCAGATATGGCATGTACAGCCAACTGAATGGTGTGTATTCCCCTCCGCTCCTGTAGGGTGTGACTGGTGCTGCCCCAGCCCCAGCAGGTGGCTCGGGAAGGCCTTGGTTCAGTATCTTTCGCTGGCCAGAGGACCTCCCTTTTGTGCACAGAACCTGGGACAAGCACAAAGCCACAGAGGAGACCAGGCCATACAGTCACCAATGGAGGAGTTTCACCACCTGCTGACAGCCTTGGCTGCAGCCACGCTGTGCATGCCACCGAGAGGGGCTGCTCTGCAAGAGCCCCTGGGAAGTGCATTGCCCTAAACACACCCAAACCGGACTTCTGTCGCCTCGCTGAGGATGCCCATGTGGAGGGCTGGATGACGCAGCTCCCTGGCCACCACAGGAACCACGGCTGAGCGCCCGTGCCACCGGGGATGGGTGGGAGACAAGCTGCAGCGGGGCTGGAGCCCTCCCGCTGTGCCAGGCCCTGGGTTGCAGCCCTGCCTGCCCACTGGCAGCCCTGTGGCCCTGAATAAAGCTGCCCGTGCCCTCCGTGCTGCCTCGGCCCGTCCTTCCCGCGGCGCTGGGACACCGCTTCTCCCCCGCCCTGCCGCCCGGCGAGGCCTGCGGGGCCCCGAGCTGGGGCTGTTCCCGAGGCCGGGGCCCTCCCTGGCTCCTGGCGCCATCTTGCGTGGCGTTGCCATGGCGACGGGCTGCCGGGGACCGTCGCGTCAGCGCCGCCGGGGCGGGTCACGTGTCCCGTGGGCGGCACGAGCCGCTCACGTTCCCGCGCGCACGTGACTGGCACGAGGAAGAGCGGACTACAGCTCCCGGCATGCCGCGCGCCGCCGCGCCCGCGCGGTGCACGCCGGGAGGCGCTCTGCCGCTCCTCCCCCCTGGCAAACGCCCGCCCAAAGCACGGCGGGAGCTGCGCGGCTCCCTGGCCCCGCCCCCTTCCCTTCCATTGGCGGGCAGGAGCGGCTCTTGCCCGCGGAGGCGGGAACGCGGTGGTGTGGGGGCTTCTGATTGGCGGTCCGGGCTGCCGTTCCCGGGCGGGGCCGGGGGCGGGAGCGGCGCGCCGGAAGGCGGAAGCGGAGCATGGCGGCGGGTGCGGGCGGGCTGCTGGCGGCGGCGGCGCTGCTGTTGGTGGGGGCNTGAGAGCCTTCTGTTCCCTATGTTCTGCCCTGTTCCAGGTCCTGTCTTTGGCAGCAAGGACAACTTTCACGGACTGGCTATCTTCCTTGATACATATCCCAATGATGAAGCGACAGAGGTGAGTAGTTCAGGGAGCTCGTTCAGTGCTGAGGAGGCTGTTTCCTCATGGCTCTGTGCCCTGAGTGCTTAATGCCTGGACCAAGGGAAAATCTCTTCTGTCATGAGAGCTGGTAAAGGGAAGAGTTTGTACGTGTGTTGATGGAGATAAGAAGGTCCTTGCTTCACCTTCTACTGTTGTTGACTACACAGGTGTTTCCAAGGCCTTTTCCCCTCAGGATGAGAGGGCAGCATGGAGGTGCTGTAAACTCTGCACCACCTATTAAGTTAGAGGAATCCACCTGAAAGTATATTCATCCCGACTGTTATTTCTTGAACTTCTCTATGCTTTGTTTGATAGTTCCACATTGTTTCTGGCCTTATTCTTTGTTTCCAGTCTGGGTGTCTCTAAAAGAGAAACTCCTGGGCTGGCTTTTTGCTCCAGAATTCCCCGTGGCTGAAATACAGATCAGTCCCGTGGGGGCTGTTCGTCCTTTTCTTCTCTCTTGCTCCGTGTTTGTGGATGTTGTTACAGCACAGTCAGAAAACATAACTGTGCCAGTGAGGTCTGTTGCACCAAAAACATGTCACTTGAGCCATAAATCACCTGGAAATTACCCCCATCCTCCTCTTGTCTTGATGCTCACCGAGAGCTGAATTCTTGCCTCCAGTTGGCCTCTTCCAGCATACGTAATCTGCTGACTACAAAGCCCTGAGTGTGTTTATGCTGCTGATGTGAGGTTTCTGCCCGTTCTGAGTCCTGTCCTCTGTTCTTACACTTCTTACTTGGTCTGGTGCTTACTCCGCAAGTCTGGGGCGGTCTCATTGCCCTGGCTCTGCTGTACGGTGTGGGCTCATGGGGGGCCTTGGTACAGAAGGTCAGAAATGGCTGCTCTGCTTTAGCTGGAACAAGCTCTTGCTCAGTTTAGAAGCAACTTTAGGTAGAAAATGAGCCTTGATTTCATTGTTGTGCCCTCTGTACCCGACTGTGCAGCAAAGCTGTGGCTCTGTTACTGTGCCTGGCCGAGATCCTGCTCTTGCTGAGATTTCCGACCAGACTGGGGAAGGTGGCTCTTGGTCTGCAGCTCAAAGGCTCCTGCAGACTGAAAGCACCAGTGCTCTCCTCCCCGCAGCGCGTGTTCCCCTATATCTCTGCGATGGTGAACAACGGCTCTCTGACGTACGACCACAGTAAGGACGGGCGCTGGACAGAGCTGGCGGGGTGCACCGCTGACCTTCGGAACCAGAACCACGACACTTTCCTGGCAATTCGGTACTCCCGAGGCCGCCTGACGGTGAGATGTGGCAGACACCTGCAGGGTGTCTCATGCATGTTAGACAGGGCAGTGCAGAGGGGTGGGTGTTGCCGTGTCAGTAGGTGAACTGGAGATGGTTTTCCAGGCTTGACCACCTGCACCTCCGGCTCCGAAAGAGCTGCAGGCGGGCAGGATGGCAGCGTGTGTTCTTGGTGTGACGCTCCCGTGGTCTTACAGGTGATGACTGATGTGGAAGACAAGAACGAATGGAAGAACTGCATCGACATTGCAGGGGTGCAGCTGCCAACCGGCTACTTCTTCGGTGCTTCTGCTGGCACTGGAGATTTGTCTGGTGAGAGGGAGCTTTGCTTTCACGAATACCTACTGTTTGGAGCCTGGAATATAATGCTATGGATGCATTGGATGGCTTCGGTGGCTTCTTTTTCCTGAATTGTTAAAATCTTGAAACCCTTTTGGGTAGGGATCCGTGGCCTGAGAAAGGAGGCACCTGAGAGCTAAGGAACATCTCAAATTGCAGTTTGATACCTGGGGTGTGAGGGTGGCTTGAGAGGGAAGGAGACCTGGACCTGGCAGAGCATGGACCGAAGGTGCTCTGAGCGTGTGGACATCTCTCAGAGCTTCTGACAGCGTTTGGTGCTGATGGTTGTTTCCTAGACAATCACGACATTATCTCGATGAAGCTATTCCAGCTCATGGTGGAGCACCCTCTAGAAGATGAGACTGTTGACTGGACCAAGATTGAGCCTAGTGTCAGCCTCCTTAAATCACCCAAAGGTGAGTCTCTGGGCTTCAGCCAGCTTCGGTTGGGATGCTGGGGCCGGACTCTTAAAGGCCTGTTGAAAGCTATCGGAGCTGTGAGTCCCTGCAAGACCCCACAGCAGTGAGGCTGGGTCGGTCTCTGTAGCTGTTCTTGTCCTTGCAGACAATGTGGATGATCCGACGGGGAATTTCCGAAGCGGGCCCCTGACAGGCTGGAAGGTGTTCCTGCTCCTGCTCTGCGCGCTGCTGGGCATCATCGTCTGCGCTGTGGTGGGAGCTGTGGTCTTCCAGAAACGCCAGGAGCGGAACAAGCGTTTCTACTAGCGGAAGACCTGGGCCGTGGCCTGTGCCCAAACCCATCTTTTCTATGAGGAGCTGTAAAAACTGTGGTTTCTAAAAGCTGTTTCTGAGAAATATCAGAAGTATTTTCTTATCTGTCTGTTTGGCTGTAACCCCTGCCTGGCCATCGGCCTGCGGCGCCTTGGACCGAGGGGGATGATGCCCGCTGGGGCCCCCGGGGCCGCGGTGGGGGAGCCCGAAGGTCGCTCCCCCTGTTTCTCCGGCGCTCCCCCCGCCGGCTGGGACCTGCCCTGCCCTGCTGCCGTGGCGGGGGGGCGAGCGGCGGCGGGTGTGAATGTAAGGGGGCTGTGGGGCGGCGAGCGGGGCATTAAAGGACTGACACCCCCCCCGCGGCTCTGGCTCTGTCTGGGGTGGGGAAAGGGGGGGCTCTGCTGGAGCGGGGTAGGAAGCCCCAGGGGGGCGGCGAGAGCTGGGGGCTGCAGTGTGGAGCTGGNGGTTCTCCATCTTCCCGCTCTTCTTCCTGGCGCTGCTCCTGGGCTTCGCCTCGCTGCTCTGGCTCCAGCTCAGCTGCTCGGGCGAGGGGCCGGCGCCGGACGGCGGGCAGAGCCGGGGGGGTCCCCGGCAGCCCTGCCCGCCCCAGGCCCCCCTCCTGCCGGTGGAGGACGAGCCGTCGTGGGGTCCCCACCGCCTGGCACTGCTCGTCCCATTCCGGGAGCGCTTCGAGGAGCTGCTGGCCTTCGTGCCCTACATGCACCGCTTCCTGAGCAAGAAGAGGATCCGCCATCACATCTTCATCCTCAACCAGGTGGATCGTTTCAGGTAGCATCTGCCCTCGCCGCAGCGAGCAGAGGCAGCGAGGGGACCCTTCTCTGAAACTCTGTCCCCGCTGTGAGCGCTGAGAGGGTCTCCCGCTCGCCTCTGCGGGTGTGGAGAAGCACAGGGCCTGGGCAGCGCGGCGTCAGGGCTGGGCTGTGATGCTCTCCCCATGTTTACTCTAGAGCTTATAGAAGGACAAAGCGGTATTTCGCTTCTCTCTTCCTAAGCAAGAAGAAAATTATCTACCCCCAGATATTTCAGCTTTCTCCCCAGTGTCGCAGGGCCATGGCCACAAACATCTGGGAATGCTGAAGTTCAAAGAAATACCGTGGGGTGTTTGGAAATGCAGTTGCTCATCCCCTGCTCACTGTCCGGTACCTGCCTGCAGCCCCAGCGGGTTCTGTGCAGCTCTCCAGCCGGCCTCAGGCAAGATGGGTTTGCTGTAGCCCCTTGCTGTCTGCAGTGGCCAAACCCCTGCGCATCGCCATCAGGCTCAGCGTGTGCTGCCTGCGTAGGGAGAAGCAGGGGTACAGTTTCAGGACAGGCAGCTGTGGTACCTGGCGCTGTGAAGCCAGGGAACGCTGTGTCTGTGTGTGTCCCTCTTTGGGGACCGGTTGAACATTCAGCGTTGAGGAGCATGGGAGACGGATGCAAAGGAACGGTGGCTGCTGTGCGTGGCGCTCAGAGTCCCCTGTCACACGGCAGGTTTAACAGGGCATCCCTAATCAACGTGGGCTTCCTGGAGAGCGGCAACGACACCGACTACATTGCGATGCACGATGTCGATCTCCTGCCCCTCAACGAGCAGCTGGACTACGGCTTCCCGGAGACAGGGCCCTTCCATGTGGCATCCCCAGAGCTGCACCCGCTCTACCACTATAAGACCTATGTGGGCGGCATCCTGCTCCTCACCAAGCAGCACTATGAGATGGTGAGCGAGTGGGTGGGACATTCTGGCCGGTTTGGGGCAGGGGCTACGACATTGTCTTGGTGAACAGTCGTACATTTTGTGCTCCAAGCTTGGGAAGGGGAGAAAGGAGTCAAAATGGTTTGGGGACAGAGCCTGCAGCATGAGCTGGTGGGGGGCAGGAGAGGGGAGGCTGCACTGGTGCTCAGAGCTTGTGATGCTGGTGTCTGCTCCTCTGTGGCGTGCAGAGGTGTCCTGGACCAGACCTTGGCCGGTACGATGCCACTCTCATTTCAGTGCAACGGCATGTCCAACCGCTTCTGGGGCTGGGGACGGGAGGACGATGAGTTTTATCGACGTATCAAAGGCGCCGGTCTCCAGGTAAGGCGTGCTCCATGGCCTCCTAGGTGAAATTGCCCTTTCTGTCTCCCCACCTGTAAGCCGCCCAGGTCAGGACCTGGGGAAGGCAGCCCTTTTGTGGTCCCTGTTCCAGTAGCAGGCACAGCAGGTTTTCCAGTAGCTTTACAGAAGCTTTGCTCTCCTTCCAGGTTCGCCGTCCCTCTGGAATCACGACTGGATATGAGACTTTCCAGCACCTGCATGACCCAGCCTGGAGGAAGAGAGACCAGAAGCGCATTGCTGCGCAGAAGCAGGTGAGACCTCTGTGTGGTCAAGGGGAACCACGTGAGATTCCCGGTTGTGATCACCATGTGCTCTGAGCCTTCCTTTCTCGTGTCCTCCCCTGCCAGCTCTGGGCTCCCTCCCCGGGCACTGGCTGTTTCCCCTTCTGCGGGAAGCCAGCGCGGGCTGAGTGGTCTTTTTCTTCCTCAGGAACAGTTTAAAGTGGATCGGGAGGGAGGTCTGAACAACGTGAGGTACCGAATTGAGTCACGGACGGCTCTGAGTGTGGCAGGAGCCCCTTGCACCGTCCTTAATATCTTGCTGGACTGTGACACAAGCGAGACCCCCTGGTGCACGTTTGGCTGAGCCCGTCTCCTGTGTGCCGGTTGTCGCTGTGCTTGTGCCCAGATGCCGGGGCTGCCGCACAGCTGCTTGGAGCAGGTGGGATTTTTGCAGCGGACGAGCATGGCAGTGCTGGCGAGATGCAGAGGAACAGAAAGGGCTGGGAACTGGGCTTTGCTGGGACCAGCAGAAGAGGCTGAGAGCGGGACTCTGCGGCGTTGCTGTGGACACTGGTGCTGCCTCCCCGAGCAGGTGCAGGAGGCAGTTTTCCTGCGCTGGACATGGCTGAGCTGCCACCCAGCTCAGAGGACAATAAAGAACTATCAGGGCATCTGTGAGTTGTGAATGCCCTGGGCCACGCTGTGCTGCTCCTTTTTCCTGCTCCTTTCACCTTAATGGCTTCAGCACACCCGTTTCTGGCTTGGTCCCAGCTACGCGCTGTCCAGACAGGCGATCTGCTCTGGTTTGGAGGCCAAGCCAGTCTGAAACGGGTTCCGAGTGAGATGGTGCCTGTCTTTCAGCTGCTAGGTACCCCCAGGGCTGTGCTGTGGTCGCTTTGTTGCAGGAAGCGGTTGTGGTTGAGCCGTGCCCTGAGCCCCAGCACCCACAGCTCTGCTGGATGTCAGCAGTTGAGGTAGCCCAGGACTTCTCTCTCCGTGGAGGAATAAGGAGGAGAGTTCAGGCGGAGCTTCTCCCTTCCTTTCCTGACTTCTGTGGCGAGTGCTGCCATGGCCTTCTCGGGATGTGTTTGAGAGCCTTGATGTCCCCGCAGCAGCGCTGAAGAGAACTGGGATCTGTATGAGGTGTCCTGGGAAAGACTGATGGCCAGGCTCACCATAGCGCTGGTGGGAGCCGGGCCAATGGTGGGGGTGAAGTGCAGGAATTAGGATGGTTGGCCCTAACCCGCCTGAGTTGAGGGGAAGGAGAGAGCTTCCCTGGGCAAGGTAGGGGCCGGGATGCTCCCCTTGACATGGGAGCAGGAGGGTTTGGGTTGATGAGGGAGAGGCAAGGCTGTGCGGGGCCCAGGCTGCAGGTCTCACCCACTCGCTCTAGCTGCCTAGCCCTGCCTCGCTGCCAGGCCAGTTTCTCCCATGGCATGCCAGGACAAGGACCTGGGCTGCCCCTTCCAGCAGAGCAGGAGGTATTTAGTAGCTGAGGGTATCGCAGTGCTGGTCCCCTGCTGCTGGTGGGGCCTACGAGGGCTCTGCTGTGGCTCAAGCCTCCCACTGTGGATGCGGCTTGTCTGGGTCGGTGAACGGCTCGGGGAAGGTGCCCGTGTAAAGGGCCGTGTCAGCCTTGGGGTGCTGGTGAGGAGGAGGTGATCCAGGCAATGCACCCTACAAACCCCTGGCCCCCAGGAGCCCAACTCATGCGGTGACCTGGGGACCTGCTGCTGTCAGAGCGAGCAAGAGCAGCCTGTGGGAGGCGGCTGAAGCACTGACATATTGTGCTGGGAGAGTGTCCTGGGACAGGAGACTAGGGAGGAGGAAGAGGTGAACGTCCTCCAGCTGCTGGGAATGTGCGGTGGGGAAGCCGGGAAGGTCCTAACAGGTGAGGAGGGGTCCTGGGGGCTGCCAGTTATTTGGCTCTTAGTAAAAATCAGCCACACCAGCACCTTTTGCTGGGAAGTGGGGTGTGCAGAGCTGGGCGGGAGGGGCAGGGGGACTGCATGCCCTGCTCGGCACCTGGCTCTCGAGCCCTAGGCAGGAGCAGCGGCCATGGAGCAGCGCCTGGTCCATGCCTGCTCACGCTGGGAGCGAACAGGCACTGTGACCTCTAGGATGCTGCTGCTCACTCTGATCTGTTCAGGGGTGGCAAGAGATGCCCACTGACTCTCAGGGGAGACTCCCACGGGCACTGGGTTCCTCTCCATCATCAGCCTGGCCTGGCCGCCTGCTCCGGCTGCTGGATGAAATGGTGCTGTGCTGGTCCAAAGTGGAGGGTGCTTGGGCTGGCTCACAGATGGTGCCATGTGTGGGACTGCACTGTGCTGGCTCTGGGGTCTTGGCACGTGTTTTGGGTACTGCTGCCTCCTCAATCTGGGCAGACCCAGCCAAGCAGCTGGTACCCCGGCATTCACCAGCGCTGGCACCAGACCCTCTGTGTTTCCTGGCCCCCTTCTGTCCTCATCCCCTGCCTGGTGCTTCCTGGAGCAGTCGCTTTGCTGGGTGCCTGCAGACGTTCCCACAGAAGCAGTTGCCACCCTGGGAAGCCAAGCGGCCCCGGGGATGCGGCACCTCCGGGGAGGAGCGCCAGGATGAGGGAGGCAAAAGCATCAGAGCAAAGTGTGGGGGTCGTGTACTGTGTAGGGACAGCGGGTTAGGGTGTCTGGAGAGATCTGGTGCCGTCTGCTCTCTGTGCTGCTCCAGAGTCAGGTGAGGAGTCTGGAGCCCTGCAAACTGGGGTGCGAGGGGGGCTGCCTCCCGAGGAAGGGGCAGAGGTGGCAGTGCAGGGCAGGGACGATCAGGCTGTGCTGCTTTGCATTGTCCAAAGGCGCAGGCAGGCCCAGCACATCCTCCTCCCCAGCTCGGGGCCTGTCCTTGCCCAAGGGCGATGTAGGGACGAGCTACCCAAGAGCTCCCAATGGCTTCTCCAGCCTGGTGGCCCCAAAGCAGCACTGGTATCTGGCGCAAAGACTGCAGGCGGGCTCGGATGCATGCTGCACTGCTCCAGAGGTGTTTCAGGACCCGTCATGTCCCTTGTTGGGGTTGGCGGGAGGGAGATGTTGGCCCAGCAGCCCTCTTTCTGTCTCTCCATTGCACAGGTTTTGGGATTGACCACCTGTACGCCAGCCACTTACTGGTGCCTGAACCGCAGCCAGGGCTGGCGGAAGCAGATCAAAGTATTTCTCTGCACTGTTCAAAATAGATGACACAGTTTTGGGCAGTTTTCACGAAGATGTAGATGTGCAGAAACAGAGAGCATATGTGTACCTCGCACTTCGCTCAGCGCTAAAGGCTCCTCTCCTGCTGCCTGGCAGCTATTTCTCAGCTCTGCTTGCAGCCCCCTCATCCTCCGGTTGCTTTTGTGGAAGAGGCGCCGTGCTGGAGACCCGGCTTCCTTTTATAGCCCTGAATGCGACTCGGAGGTCGCTCGGCTCTGTTTCGCCCCCACGCACTTCATTATTAGCAATGGCTCAGTGGGAGGGGACGAGGTTTTTCCCCATCGCCTTTCTGCAGATGGATAACACCCTGCCTGCTGTCCCAGGAGCCCTGTGGAGCCAAGCCGGAGGCCTCCCAGTGTTCCTGTGCTCTCAGCAATCCTGAGGAGGGGATCAGGATGCTCGGGGGCAGAGAGAGCCCGTGGAGTCCCAGCCCTGCCTCTCTGCGATCCCCCTTCTGGGGCCCAAATTGCTGCCAGCGAGGCTGTGCGGGGGCTGCTGTCGGCACGGCAATCGGCTGGCATTTATTGCCAGGTTGTTTTAAATGGGGTGGTGCCCGGTGCGATTTGCTGGTGGCCACATGAAACTGCTGTAGTATTGTGATGTGGGGTGGATGGGGGGACTGAGGTGAGTGGAGAGAGGGGGCTGGGGAAAAGCCGACGTAAGGCAGGAGCATGTCTGCCCAGGGAACAGGGCATCCCTGGCCGCTGGAGCGTCCTGGGTAGGGCCGAGCCCCAGCGGGAAGCTGCCTGGGGACCTGCCATCCCATGGAGACAGGCTCGGGGAAGCGCAGCCCGCAGTGGAGACGTGGCGGCAGGAAACGGGGCAGACGGGAAGGAGGGATGTGTCTGTGACCAGCACCCGTTGAAGTCAGCCCGGCATCACTGCAACCTGCCCGGACTGAGGCCCTGGCAGGATGCTGCTACTGCCTGCCGCCGCGGGCATGTGCCTGTCCCTCTGGCAGAGACCCAGCGGCCCCACGCGTGGCTGAGCTCCAGGCGGAGGGCCAGGGCATCGCAGATGCCAGCAGGTTGGGAAACGGCACTGTTGTGAAGGGCCCCCCTATTCAGAGGCCACGTGTCCTGCCGCTCCGGCGCGCAGCTGGGTGGTGAAAAGGAGCCACAGGGAACAGGGAGGCCGGGGACGGAGGGAGCGGTTGTGTGCTTTGGCACCGCACCGAGGATAATGCAAGCATGTGAGCCTGACGAGCAGGGACCAGGGACAGTGTGTGTGTGTGGGTGAGCACTGGCGGCACAGCTTGAGGACTCTGGTGTGCGTCGGGGGGAGCTGGCAGCGAGCGGGGCCCTGGTACGTGTGCGTGCCAAATGCATGTGTCCCCGAACCCAGGCTGGGGACGGTGCGGGTGCAAACGCTCCCCAGGGAAAGATGAGCACCGTGCACGGGCTCTCGGGGGTTGATGAGCAGGGTTGCTGCAGGCGCCCCACTCCCTGAGGAGACTGGGATGCCCCGTGACCAGGTCTGCTCCGTGCTGGGAACCCCGCTCCCTGTGCCTGGCACACTGCAGGTGGGGGGGGGTGTGTGACAAAACCGGCTGGCGGCCAGGATGTGGCGGGGCTGATTCAGAGGGGATGGAGTGTGTCGTGTCTCACGGGTGCCAGGCCAGGTGCTGGGGCGGGTGGCAGCCCCACGGGGGTAGCCCATGCGTGCCACAGCCCACGGAGTGCTGTGGCGGGGGCACGCGGGGCTGTCTCGCAAGAGGAAGGTGCAGAGAGCGTCCCACGGAGCCGAGGCCCCTCTCCCCTCCGCAGGGGCTCGGTGCAGCCGAGGAGGCCGAGCAAAACGCTTCTCGGCTGCCCCGGTGGCCCAGCCCGCGGCCGGGGTGG